>JAOTRH010108881.1:0-15450 GCA_034768845.1 Heliamphora exappendiculata | reverse complement strand
AAGTTAATTTTTTATTCAAATAATCAACTTTAAAAAAGCTAACTTAAAAATTAAATTACTAAACAATTTATTTTGAACTCATTTTAACTTCTTGACTAAAAACACAAAAAGACAAAAAAATTAGTTTTTAAACTAGTTACTAATCGGGCCTCAAAAATGTTAAAATTTATGTTTATTGATTTAAAACTAGAAGTTATAAATATTTTGATTTAGATTTTTTTAAAATTTTTTGTTGAATTGCAGATTGAAAAAACTATGACTTCAAAATTCTTAAAATGTTATTTTTGTTAATAGTTTTTTATTTTAAGTTTTTTGCTAATTTTTTAACATTTTAACTAAAAAAAAGTTATAAAAAAAATTACCAAGCAGGGTCTAATTATATTACTGAGGGGCAAAAATGACTGCTTAGGCCTGAATAATTAGTATTTTCATAACACTATATGATTATCACGTATGTGTTGTTTTTATTTAATAATATAATAAAATAAAATAATTTTTTCGTTAAGTAATAACAGAAATTTGACGGTTAAACTAATTTGATGCAAAAACTAAACCAAATGGGAGGTTAGTAATATTTTAGAAATCACATGGGAGGTGATTGATGTTTTTGCGAACTTCAGGGGAGGTAAGTGTAATTTACCCAATTATAATTTTAGTTCTAAGTTTATAGAAATCTTATCATGAGCACGTGGTCTAGTAGGGTAAGACTTTTCTATAACAAGAGATGTGGGTCTAAGCCCCGTCGTGATATATTAATGTGAAAAGAATCAAAAGATGCACAAATTTTACAAATTTCAAATTTTAAAAATCATAGTATCCACATAGGTAAAAATAGATCCATGCTTGTGCGTTGTTTCAAAAAGGCAAAAATAGACAATTCAAAAATATTAAGTAGATAAAAAAACTTCAAAAGCCTTCAATTCTTCATTTCTTAATCTTCTTCTTCATCATCCTCATCATCCTCATCATCTTCCTCCACCATAGTTACTTCATCTAGCTCATGTTCTTCATCATCTTCAATCACTTGAACTTCCTCTTCCTCTTCGACCATTTTCTTTTTTCCTTTCTTGTTGGCATTTAAGTTTCTTGGTCCTACATTTTTGAAAAAATAAATAAATAAATTTTAGTGTAGATAAAAGTGTAAAAGTGATTTAAACTTAATAAGTAAAATCGTACCTTTTTTTATTTTGTCACTCACTCCTTCATCATCTTCAAAGCATTCTTGGATATCTATCTATGAACTATCTTGGGGTAGGCATGGATCTTCTTTCTCAGTGATCCATTCATCATCGGAGTCTATATCCGATAAAGAAATAGGATCATATGTCTCACCCCTATGTTGCCTCTTCACTTGCCGCATCTGTAATTGAATATTATACTTCACAAAAATCAATGCATTCAATTTTTGTTGCTCTAAGCGATTCCTTTTCTTCGAGTGCACATGGTCAAAAGTGCTTCAATTTCTCTCACATCCCGTTGCACTACAAGTAAGGCTTAACACTCTTATAGCTAGCCTTTGAAGTTCCTTGTATTCTTCTTCATAACTCTCCCACCATAGCGCTACAAAATAAAACAAATAAAATATTAAAGAAAATGCACTAGATTCATATATTTTAAAATTTAAAATACAAAACACAAATTTATAACAATTTTAAAATATACCAGGTTGCTTAGTATCTCTTGTTGCAATTGCAATGCTCATGCTAAACATATCATCGGCTTTCGTGAACTTTTGTAATTGTCCATCTGCCTTTACTCTTGTCAATGTATCGGGGTACATTCTCTCAATTGTTTTGTACAAGCCTACTTTCACTTCTAAGTTCGTATTAAACTTATCCTCATCGTAATGGAATCTACAAAAGTGACCAACAAACAAAAGCGTAAATAGCATTATCTAATAATTAAGTATCTAGAAAAGTAAAAATAAAAGAACTTACTTTGGATTAAGGTAATAAGCCGCCTCATGAAGAGGTCTATGAAGTTGCAAATTTCATCTTCTATCAATAATTGCCAAAATTTTGTCATATCTTGTCTTCACATTGTTAAAATTCAAGACAATTTGTTCCTTGGCTCTATCTATTACCTCATAAATACAACCCATCGCCGGCTTGGCATCACCATCCACAAGTTTCAAAACTTTTACCAATCGAAGTACACTCTTTATGTAGTATTTTATTGCTTTCTAAAATCTTGCGTCTCTCAAAATTATCCCTTGACATTTTCTTCATGGAGTATCAGACGAATAAGAGCTCATAGCAAACTTTTCTGATGCTAACATGGCCTTAAGTTGAATCTTTCTTTCTTCAAAACTTTTTAAAGTAAAAAAGGAAGTTGCAAATCTAGTCACGGCCGGCTTTGTCAATTCCCTTTGACGTGTATATTTTCTAAACAAATTCAATAACCAACAATGCCTATAAATAAACACGGTGACTTCCTTTGCTTTTTGAAGTGTATTATGGAAAATCGGCAAATCACCAATATCACTGAGTATCAAATCAATGCAATATGCCGCACACAGGGACCAAAACAATTGCATCATTTTCTCTTCTAATAATTGACCGGCATCTACATAAGCCGATGCACTATCTGTTACCACGTGGACTACATTTTCTTCCCCTATTTCTTCTATCAAATCATTAAGCAATTCAAACAATTTAGAAGAATTCTTGATTACGCGGGATCTGCCTATTGATTTAATGAATACCGTTCCACTTGAACTATTAACAAGAAAATTAGTGAGGGACCGAGACTTTTCATCGGTCCATCCATCGGACATTAATGTGCAACCGGTTTTCTTTCACTCCTTTTTATATGTAGTTTGGCTCTCCTTCATATGATCCACCTTCTTTTTCAAGTAAGAAACTCTAGCCTCATGATATGTGGGAGGTTTTAATCCCTTTCCATATTCTCCCAACGATAATAATATTTTCGTAAATAATGGGTTTTTAACTATATTAAAAGCTAATGCATGTCCATATAAAAAACGGCAAGTATCTCTAATGACTGGCTCTCTTTGCTTAACCATTCGATTTAAGGTTGGTTGACTTCCTTTTCCTTTTGTCACAAAAGCATCCATAGTTCCCTTGCCCTTAAAAACATCATTTTGCACTTCAAAACAATCCACATCAACAACTTTGCTTTCTTTTTCTCCCAACAATTTTAAAAATATATTCTTAATATCATCACCAACTTGATTACACGGGATAATATTATCATGAGTTTGTGTCAAGTGATTTTTCATGCAAATTACTCAATCTCAAAAAAATTTTCCACAATAATTACATCTCATATGCATTCTATTATTTTCTTGAACCCAGGTACAATGATCCTACGTGGGATCAACACTTTTTTTTGTTCATTTTTTGTTTTACCATAATCACTTAAATACTAAAAAAACAACAGTCTCCAGTCCAGAGAATATTAAAAAAATTGATTTTAGTATTTAATGTTTCATTTACCTCAAGGTCCTCAATGGCTCAACCACTGTTCATTCACTGAGTTTAGAAGCGACGAAGTTTGCGCATAGGCCAGAGAGCCTCGACTTTGGCCAAGACGACGACTAAAGGAGCGCCTGACGAAGACAATGACTAAAGGAGCCAACAAAGACGACGACTGAAGGAGCGCCGATGAAGGCATTGAGAGTCGAAAAATACTATTTTGTTTCACCAAGGGTCCAAAACAACTGGTTTTTAACCAAAACGACTCTTTGCATGCCGAGAAAACCTATTCTATTGAAATCTTTTGAAACAAAATACGCAAAAAGACTCAGAAAACACGTTTGGACCCGAAATATCCGACCCAGATTGGGTCGACCCGTTGTTTACCAGAATCAATCGATTCGGCTATTCACCATCGATTCACGATTCGCTGATCGATTCTCCTTCGATTCCATCAATTTTCAATTTGTCTAACCTGTTCGTATCGATTGGCTTGCGAATCGAATCGAATCGCGAATCGTACGATTTCGATTACTATGACTAAAAGTTGTAAAAATAATATTTTTTTTACAAACATATCTTAGTCATATCCGTAGTTTACTTTTTGTTTTTTTTACTAATGCATTCGTATCTTATCTCTATCTCGTATTTGTATTGGTGCTTCCTAGTAACACCATGACATGTCAAACCATCCTCTTCCCAGGCTCTGATATGCAACATCTCAAACCATCTCTCTCTCTTTCTCTCTCTCTCTCTCTGTTGTTGGGGCTTTTTGGTAGAAGTAAGAGGAACTCTTTTAAGGTTATAGAGAGGACCAATTGACAGAAATCTTAGACAATGTTTTCAAGTATTGAGTTTTAGACCTCGCCATTTACTCCCAATCCCTCTCCCTCTCCCTTTCCCTCCTTGAACCAGCATCCAAATCTCAAAACTACCTTCCAAGTCTCCTCCACTCTCTCTCTCTCTCTCTCTCTCACACACACACACACACACATCAGATCTCACGCAATGGCATCTAACATTCACAACATGAACCAAAAACAAAAAAAGAGAGGAAACAATAGAGCTTCTGCAAATTTATCCCTATCTCAATACAGACCTCTCTTTGGTCTTTAACACACTAATACTTCATGGTCTCTTCCAAGTCCTCTCATTGAGATCTTTTAGATTTGAGGCTATGTTTTTCTCCGTTTCTGTGCGTTTTTTCTTGTTTTGGTCTTTAGGCAAAGTAGGTTGTCGTTATTCAGAAATCAAAACAAGAAAAAGAGCACAGAAACAGAGAAAAACATAGCCTCAAATCTAAAAGATCTCAATGAGAGGGCTTGGAAGAGACCATAGAGTATTAGTGTGTTACCCATCGCTAAGTCGCTGCCACCGCTACCCATCACCTATTGACCATCGCCTATCCACCAGATCTTCTGCCATGGAGGCCAAGCCCAAGAATTGACCTGTTCCTGTTGGAGATTCAGCAAGCAAGATTTCTTCCATTGGCGCTGGTGCCCATGGATGCCCAAGCCTCTGAACAACCTCCTCTCAGTTGCAAAACCTCCAGAAGGGTCTGATTCTGACCACCTCAAAACCATCAGACAATTCTACTCTGCCACCCTCACTAGCTGCCGAGCTGCCATAACTGGTGCCATTTCTCGGCTTTGAGTTCACGTGATCCCTCCTTAACGGCTCAGCAAATTGCTGCAATAGCTGAAGGTGACAACCGTGGCGTTGCACTCTTGCTAATTGCTGCTGACCATTCTGTTGTCCACTCTCTCCCCACTTTTTAACTCGCTCTAAACATGGAAGAAAGGCCATCGCTGTTCTCTTTTCCTTCATCTTCCTTTCTCTATCGCTATCCTAGAGTAACAAACTCTGGTCTTGTGCTCTCTCCCCGAACCACAGACCCTGTTACTGCAACCCTCTTCCTACTAGACAAAAACCACCTAACCAATCTCAGAAACTCTCTCCATTCACTCGTCAAGTAACAGATGTGAACAACAATAGTAGATGACCTGAAAATTGATGTAGGTCTCAGAACCTAGCTACTACCTGTACATGTCTTGGTTAGAGTAAGACGCAAGAGCTACCTCTCTATTTTCGTCTCTTGTAGCCTCTCTAAAGTTTTCTCTCTCCTCTCTTTTTCCATTTTATCTCCTGACCTCTCCCTCACTTTCTAGATATGTTCTTCCTTATCCTTACTCTCTTGATCTGCTCTCTCTTATCCTCACTCTCTAAATCAATTCTCCTGTATCTTCATTCTCTAGATCTCTTCTCCATTACGACCACATCCCAAAAATCTATAAATTTCTACTCTTAAAAAAAAAAATCCTTTTTACTCTCTGCATTTTAAATGCACTATATTATCTCTTGTGCATTTTGCACCCTCCCTGTCGGAGAAATTCTATCTGGTCTATTCCGTTTTCTCTATCAAAGTCCTGTCATGCCTGAAAAAAATTACTTTTCTTTGTGTATCTTAGCGACGACCTCTACCAAGACCCGACCATGAAAACTAGCTCTCTATCAAGGTCCGGCTAAGAATCTGACTTGCCTCTCACGCCCTTTCGTGCACCTCTCACCTATTCCTGTCGACTCTGCATTATGTTGCCCTGGCCTCAACATATCTTCATGGGTTTTCAGCTAAACAAACTGCTGATACTGTCACTAAGAACTATTTTTAGACTTAGTTTCAAACTCAGCCTGGTCTCTTCTTTACCTACTTGGGTTTGGAGTTTGGGGGTGGGTGGGTTAGTATATCTTGGAGTAAATCTTGTATAGGCATGAGTATGCCGTTACCGTCCTTGAGCTGTCATATCTACCTTTCTATAAAGTGAGCCAAAATAATATGACCTCTCTTTCTTTCTTACAAGTTCTCTCAGTATTATCCTCTCTCCACTCTTTGCTTCTTTCCTTCAGTTATTCTCAACAATAAGCAATAAAGATGACCAGCTTTTTACAGTTGTTAAAAAAAGAAGAAGAAGAAGAAAAAGAAAGGGCTCATGATGCATCATAACATTTTCTTTGTTAGTTTTTCTTGGTTTTGTGTGGCTTCATTTGGTGGGTCTTTCTTTCTTTCTTTCTTGCTTTCTTTATTTCTTTTTTAGTTTTACATTTTTATTACCTCTTATTAAACTATACTTTTTAAATTTATTAGGCTATGTTATGTTAGTTCCAAATTCTAACCAACTGCGATGTAATTTTCAAAAGTAAGCCCCTGTGTAGAACTTAATCTGTGGTTGAGTTGAATTATCTAACCGGGTTGCTTGAGTTGAATTATCTAATTTACAATTATTTAATTAGGATTCTTGTATTTTAGTTTCACCTTGCATGAATATTGTTTTGGGTTTTTGGGTAAGATTTGGTTTGTATACAAGATGAAGATTGGAAGAAGCTAACATCAATTGACTGAGGGACAAAATGAACATAATACTAATGAGTGTTATCCATGTTCCGGCGTATGTTGTAGTTGAAATTGTGAAAGAATCTGTAAATGTTTGTTAAAGTTGTAAATTCATATTTAGGTCTTGATTGATAGCATGGACTTTTTAGTTAAAAACGTAAAAAAATTATGGTTGTTTTTTGGTAAAAAAGCAACAAAATTAAATTAAAATACAAATTTTTAGAATATTTTATTTAAATTTTCATGATTTTTAAAATGTAAAATACTTTTTATTCACAATTTATTTATTATCACTACTAATTGTATATGATTGTTAAAATTATATATATATATATAAAAGGTTAAAATTGTACACTTTGAACAAAAAATAAAATAAAAATTAATTTTTTATTCAAATAATCAACTTTAAAAAAGCTAACTTAAAAATTAAGTTACCAAACAATCTATTTTTAACTCGTTTTAACTTCTTGACTAAAAATACAAAAAGACAAAAAAATTGGCTTTTAAACTAGTTACTAATTGGGCCTCAAAAATGTTAAAATTTATGTTTTATTGATTTAAAACTAGAAGTTATAAATATTTTGATTTAGGTTTTTAAAATTTTTTTTTTTGAATTGCATATTGAAAAAACTATGACTTCAAAATTCTTAAAATGTTATTTTTCTTAATAGTTTTTTATTTTAAGTTTTTTGTTAATTTTTTAACATGTTAACTAAAAAAAAGTTATAAAAAAATTACCAAGCAGGGTCTAATTATATTACTCGGGTAAAAATGACTGCTTAGGCATGAATAATTAGTATTTTCATAACACTATATGATTATCACATATGTGTTGCTTTTATTTAATAATATAATATAATAAAATAAAATAAAATAATATCAATTTATTTTTATTAAGAAGATAAAAAATGTAAAAATAACTAACTAAAATGTGTATGAAACATGTTTCTCTACTAACAAATTTGGATTGGATTCAATGCATTGCACAATGATTAACCAAAGACTTGAGAAATCATTTCAAAATAAAATAAAATTAAAAATTGTGTTGACTTTATTTTAGTTCATAATTAATGTTAACTCGGATACGTAGAGGATCTGAATTTCACAAGAAAACCCATAAATTGAATTGACCCGCTTTCTGTTTTGAGATCTCTTTTCTTTTGGACATTTAATGTTTCTTTAGACACGTTCAGAAAATTTGTAAACCTGCGGCATGAGATCAAAAACTAGAAGGATATTCAAAGAACAGTTATGCAATGGATTTGAAAAGATGGATGCTAAGGTTATGTTTGGATAAAAAAATTATAGAGGCATTTTATCATGGAAAAGAAAAGTAATAGGGAAATTAAAAAATAAACTTAGGATCTTCACTTTGTTATCTTTTAGTCTTTTCGACTTTTCCTGCTAACTTTTTTTCTTTCACTGCACAAAATGTATGATTCAAACACATAAAGTAAAGCGTGAGGTGTAGATACAAAACTTGGTATTGTGTGGCGAGGAGTAATTATTCGGCACTTTCATAGTATTATGTGTGAGGGAGGAGAAAGTTATGGCTCAAAGGCCTAGCCCGAATACAAAGAGACCGAGGCTCCACTAAGGCGGCTAGCCCAAAACAGGCTACTCTAGGACTTATCAAGGCCTGGACAACCATTTGCTCGGATTACATGAGTTCGGCCCATCCTAGACGGGGGCGAACCGGACCAATAAAGCTCATGTCAAAGGCCAATGGAAAGATAAGTTTCCATCTTGTATGAGATTCGATCGGATATACAAGATAGAAACAAATCATAACCAAATCATGAGGATGGAAACAAATCATATCTACAGGATAGGAAATAATTCTTAACTAATATGAAGTAGAATCCTAAGAGGATTCAGCCCCCGTTAGTCCTGATCCCTATATAAGGAGAGGCGCCCCCAAATCACCCGGTACGCAATTCTTACACCCAAGCTCTTGCCTAGAAATCTCTCTGAGAGATATCTGACTTGAGCGTTGGAGTGCCTCCCAGTCGTGACCGACCGGTAGGCGCTAACGGTGTTCTTGGTGGTTGCAGGAGTTTGGCGGAAGAACTAGGAGCATCCAGTTTTCTCGGCGAAGAGGAGTTCGGCCCATATCCAGTTCGGGGTCATCAGTACTGGGTCATTTTTTCTAGTCGTAATTGTGCCAAACAAGCCCAGCGAGTTTGTACCGCACACAATTTGGTATTGTTTACGTGGTGTTTTTATTTTAATATATAGCAAAAAATACTTCGTATAGAATAATTTATTAAGTACATAGAAGACAATGGAAACCCATTTAATATATATTGTACATTTTTATTTATTAAAAGTATTATGTAAATAATATCACATGGTACTATAAGAACACTTAATAATTTTTAGTCGTTGCTGATACTTTGACTTTAATAAAACTTTGGTCGTTACCGAAAGGGATGAGATCCGTTCAAGATCTCTAATTCCCTCGAAACTATATTTGTGGGTCCGGTAAAACGATGATGATTCGAAATATTCATATTGCGGATCACTTTAAAAATATCATTTATGTAAAAATTCAGTCTAATCATATATATGACCGATAAATCATATATATGACTGATAAAGGAAAAATTATAAAGTACTTTCGGAATAATACGTGGCATTGTCAACGTGGTACCTCAGTAAATGAGAACGTGCGATGCATTGGAACATTATACAATTATTCTTATATTTTTATTTGGATATTATGATACATCATATTTTTGTCGAAATAAAAAATATTCTCATAGCTATGTGTTGGGACACTATATTTTCGTAAATTTTCTCACTATAAGTTCTTATTAATATTGCAATTATTCCCATGCTCTCATTTGAATATCATAACACTATGTTTTTGTCAAAATTAAAAATATTCTTCTCACTATGTTCACAAATGGTAATATTCTCTAATATAGTATGGATATATTAGCGTAAATAATGATAAATCGAAATTCAAAACCACATGAAAAATCATAGTATATATAGTTTATATAAGTAACTTGTTGTATGAATAAAGGGTGTATATATTCATTATTTTAATAATATTTAAAAATAAAATTTATTAGATTATTCAATTAGTGATTGAAACTTATTTCAAGACAAGTTGCTAAAATAGAATTCATAAATAATTATCCACTTCCGTTAAAAAAATTACTATATAAATATTGAGCCTCGCTATTTTTTTCTATCTAAAGTCTAAAAAATACTTGAATCCTCGCTGCAAGAGGGGAGGGGGAAATGAGAAAGATTGAAGGAGAACAGATAACTGATAAAAAAAATTCTTTTAGAAAAGGCTTTTTGATGTGTAAAGGTCCTTTTATAGGTCATATATTTACCAAAAATTTGCATAGAAAAGTTACTGCTTTATGAGTAATTATTTGATAATTTTGGAATATTATATAACAATTTGACGTGCTACTCTTATTTAATATTGTAATAATAAATTTTACGATATAAATATAATGACTCATCTTTATTGGGTAGTTAAGAAACAAAAATTGATTTACATAGTATTAGTTACGATCATTTATTGATTAAATTTTTTTTTGAATAGAAAAAAAAAATATTAATATTAAAATAGTGATACAAGATACTCTCATGCACCTAAACCAGAGAGGCAACATGAAGGCAGCCTAACCAAAACAAAGAAGAAAACGCTTACAACTGCAGAAACTTGCAACTAGTTGGTGAGTAACCAACTTGATATATTACAACCCTTAGTGCAGCACCGCTTCAAGGTTAAAGATGACCTCTTCTACTCTAGTAATCTTATCTTTTAATTTTTCTTTCAACTACAACTTAGTTTTTAGTTTTGCCATGTACACTATCTCCTCATAATTGAACCTGGTATTTTCGAACACAGATTTATTCCTCACTAACCATAGAAACCAAACACCAGCAATGAACGTAGAATTTCATAGCTGACCTCAAAAGGCCCTTCCCCTTTCCTTGCAACCATGATTTACACAGGCCATGCAGAGTTTCCGGAGATGCCTACTGGCTTCCTCACCAGCAAATCAAGGCCGACCACACCTTCCATGCTATTTGGTATTTGCACAAAAATGTGGTTATTTGATTTCACTTCCCTGTTGCAAAATACACAACTGAGATTGACACACGATTTTAGGATCAATCTCTTGGCTAGAAGATATTTAGTTGCAACTTTGTTTTGGATTACCATCCAGCTGAATAGTAAGCATTTTGGTGGCCCATCTAACTTTCATATTCTTCTAATGCTTACCTTCCTCCTTTTACTCAGCATGTTCGTCTGCTTGCGCAAAGAGAGCACTGAGAACGTTAATTGTTTCTTCCCCTTCCAAATAAAGCGATCTGACTTGTTATCCTCAATTGTATGTGATCTAAGATTGACTATAAGATTTTTCCATGGATTAGCTTCTCTTGTAAAAAGAGGCCTTTTGAAAAAAAAATTTATATCCCTTGATCCTCATAATTCCTAAAGAACTCAGCTACTTTTATCTAATGACCCCTTGCTAAAAATTTGAAACCTTCGGTGGGTTTCAGATAAAGGCCTCTGGCCCGTTCATGCATCTTGCCAAAAGCTTATATTCTCTCCATTCCCCAACTTCAAACTTTGACTTTGTCTTAAAACAATGCCCATACTAGTTTCTGCTATGCCCATAGCTAAAATATCTCTCCACAACCTACCACTCCAGCTCCTTGCCTTCTTATCAGGTAACCAATCACCATCTCTATGACCATACAATTTCTGAATAAAGATCCTCCACAGAGCTTTCTCTTCCTGGGTGTATCTTCACCACCATTTAGCCAACAGAGCAAGTTTTTACTTTTTAAGTCTCTTACCCCTAGGCCTCCCTGCTCAATGCTAGTGCTAACGTTCTCCCAAGACAGCAAGTGTAATTTTTTCTTCTCTTCTTTCTCACCCTATAAGAATTTTCATTTTTTCTTCTCTTCTTTCTCATCCTAAAGGAATTTTCGTTGAATTTTCTCAGAATCTTTCTTAACCTGTACGGGCATTTTACATAAAGAAATAAAGTAAGAGAGAATATTTGCTAAAGAGGATTTGATGATGACAATTCTCCTAGCCATAAAGAGTTACTCTTGTCGACGATGTCATATAATATTTTCGATAAATAAAAATATTTGTACACATTAAGCGGGCTACTCTTGTCGCTCATCTACCCAACAAAGATAAAACTAATATTATCTCATTCGAAATATTTTTCGCTCCGTTATAAATAATATTACATAGTGCTCCGAAATTACTAAGGGCCCGTTTGGTAACGTTTACAGTTTTCTATTTACGAAAAACAAAAAACATATTTTTGTTTATATTTATAAAAAAATAAAAACAAAATATATTTGGTAATATAAATGTTTGAAAAGTGGTAGTTGGAGGTTACGGATGAATTCAATCAAAATTTGTTTACAAAACAAGTAAAAACATATTTTTTCTATTTCTTAAAATTTTGTAAAATTTGAAAACTGTTTATAGTATTTTAAAAACAAAAATAATTACCAAACATGTTTTTGTTTATAGTTTACGAAAAATTTAAAAATAAACACAAAAAATTAAAAACATAAACGTTATCAAACGGCACCTAAGTAATTATTTTGCATATAGAATGTATAATCAAGGTCAACTATTGAGTGGAGGCTTCAGAAATAAGACCCTGAATGAGTAAAAGTTGTTTATTAGCTTATTGACTTATTTTTCATCGTAGATTTTTCGTTTTTAGTAAATTTTTTTCATCATTTAGTTAAACTATTATACTTTTAAAACTCTTCTCATTGAGACAAGCCAAAAAAATAAAAAATTTTGATCAAAATAAAAAAAAATCAAAAAAGGCAAAAATAAGCTAATAAGCCAAATCAAATGTTACTTATGTTTATTTTTAGTGGATTTTTTTAATTTTATGACTAATTTTTTTTATTTTTTGAGTTCATCTCATCGAGACGATTTGAAAAAATAAAAAAAATTTAATCAAAAGTTAAAAAATATTTAAAAAAGACAAAAATAAACAAAATATTGCCTATTTGCCCATCTAGGGCGAAAATAGAAAGAAAACTACAAAAAAAAAAACATATTTTATCATATTCCATTTGTTTTGTGATCACTAGTATGGCCTTTTGACCAGGAAAAGGAGAATAGAATGCATAGTCATTCACCATCACCAAAAGTCGGATGAATCAGATTTTCCACCATCCTGAGATCAGATTCCACAGATCACACACCACACACATTCATAAAAGCTCTATCATAACGATGGATTATTACGTACTTTTTTAAAATAAAATTAATACGTTAATTATTAAACTTGGTTTAATTTAAAATATTAATTTGTACGGATTATACCGACAATAATAATTTGTATTGGGTCGTCAATTTGAGTTTATTATAAAAAATATTAAAAGTTAAATTTTTATCGGTTTTAAATTAGTTATCTTATTATAAATAATGAAACCATAAATTATTTTAGACTAATTAATCAAAATATTATGCTTGGTGAATATTTGTGCTATACTAAATTAATTATTTATTTTTGAATAATATTTTAAAATAAAAAATATATAATATTTTATAAAAATAATTCAAAACGATACTTGATATTTTATTGACGTCAATAAGTACCGTATCAATAAAAAAAATAGGCTTTTAGCGAAAAATTCAAAAAAATAAGTTTTAACGACAAGGTCCACCAATAAAAATTTTTAACGCGCGAGATTCAATCGCCTACAACACAGATAAATTTAATAAAAATAAATAAATTTATATATAATGTATACAGATAAATTTATCTATCGTCTTATTTTATGCAAGACAGATAAATTTATGTGTTTTTTATACAGATAAATCTATCTGTGCATTATCAAAACATGTATCAAGTACACAGATAAATTTATCTGTTTTATATATATAAACAGACAAATAAATTTATCTATATGAAGAATAACGTATCTTTTCAAAACACGTATAAAACACATAAATAAATTTATTTGTATACTTATTTATGCAAGACAGATAAATTTATCTGCGCGTTTTTTCAAAACACGTATAAAGCACACAGATAAATTTATCTGTATGTTTATTTATGTAAGACAGATAAATTTATCTTTGTATTTTATACATGTTTTAAAAATGCACAGATAAATTTATCTGTTCTAAGGGCCAATTAGATCTCGTGCATTAAAACTGGATCTCACGCATTAAAATTTTTATTAGTAAATAAAAAATAAAAACGTCGCTATTTTAAAGACAAAAGACTAATTTTCTGATAAAAAAACTAATACCGTTTCAGAACATTGTTTTGGTAGTTAGGTCAACTATAATTTAGAAAGCACCATGAGATGGTCGCAAAATCACAACTCGTGTTTTGAAAATATGTATTTTTATAACTTTTTACTTTTTGCTTTAATCAATTTTTATTTTTTTAAATAACTTTCGACTGATAAGTTATGCACAAAACAAATTGGCATAACAAAAAAAAAAAAACTATAAGTTGCAAGCCTTCGTTAGCAAATTGGTTATTAACCAAATTTTAGTTTTCTTGCCCCAAACGAATAAGCAAATAAGTAAGTTGATAATGTGGGTATTAATGTAATTTTATAAATATAAACAAATAAATTAATAAATAAGTCTCATTCCAAACGAATGAATCTCACATTTAAGCTACTTAAAAACTAATTATCCCAAACGTACTTGCTTATTTATATATGTACTTATTTCACAATAAACAAATAAGCAATTTATCAAAACAGAATGACTTTGCATAATTTTAACAGGAAATGACTACTCTCTGGACCAATATAGTCAAATCACTTTTTAGTTTAAAATGAATTTATTTTAATGATTTAAATTACTTATTTTATTATTCGTATTATATATTATTATTGTAAAAAATTAAGTTGATCGGATATCATTAATTGCCTTAACAAATCATATTTATGTTAATAAAAAATAAATTGTAATTTTTATTTTTATTTATTTTATTAATAATATCCGATCAACTTAATTACGATAATAATATATACACTATGACCAATATACCAAATAATTTAAATTATCAAAATAAATTTATTTTAATTAAAAAAGTGACCCGACTAAACTAGTCTACTCCCATGCAAGGCTCTTTTAACAAAACTAAATAACCACTTCCCCTGTATAAATGAGATGCTATTTGTAAGTATGACATACCTGTGTCCCTCCTGCGTATTCTAAAACTTTTCAAGGACCGCATCGTGGCATCCAAGTTGAAAGATATAAATTGAACAAGTATGGTCGCCTATATTTTATTTAGAATAAATTATATTTATATTTCTGTATGTAAGAGTTATATTACTGTTATTTTTTTATTTTTTAAAATATTAATACATTTTCTTATTTTTTAATTTTTGTAACATTTTGATTCAAAAGTTAATTTTTTATTAACTTTTGAACGAAAAAATAGTATTTTTTCACTTACATCTCTTGATTTCATTGTTTTCACACTTACACCTCATTGTTTTATTTTTTTTATTTTTTTATTTTTTTAATTACAAAATTTTATTTAAAAATTTTTAATTAAAAAATAAAAAATTACTAAATGCAAAAATAAGTAAAATAAAAACATAAAATTTAATTTATTAATTTAT
>JAOTRH010108860.1:0-15451 GCA_034768845.1 Heliamphora exappendiculata | reverse complement strand
TCCTATGTTCTGATAAGTAGTCCCTGAACTCCCCTGAGAGGTACTCACCTCCACGATCAGATCGTAGGGTTTTGATATTTTTACCTGTCTGCTTCTCCGCTTGTGCCTTAAACACTTTGAATTTCTCAAAGGTTTCAGACTTGTGGTGAAACAGGTAAACGTATCCATATCTAGAGCAATCGTTAATAAAAGTGATGAAATACTCATACCCACCTCTCGCCTGGATGCTTATGGGACCACATAAATTAGTGTGAACCAATCCTAACACTTCTTTGGCCCTAAGTCCCTTGGCCGTAAACGGCTCCTTGGTCATCTTACCTTCTAAACAGGATTCACAAGAAGATGCCAAAGTATCCTCTTTAGATTAACATGACCCAAACGAAGATGCCAAAGTAACGTCTGGTGCAAGGAGAAAACTTTTCTTTTAAGTGATAAAACATGTAAATTATTCACCTCATTATTTTTGTCAGTAGAAATAACATGATGTAAAATATAAAGAGCATTTTCTAATGTAGCTTGACCGATAAAATATTTTTCAACCATAATAGTGCATGAAGGCTTAGTAAAAGAAACAGAATATTCATCATTCCCCAAATAGGAAATCGAAACTAAGTTTCGGCTGACTTGAGGTACATATAAAATGTTCTTCAAAATTAAACACTTATTACTACTGAAATAAAGAACCACTTCTCCCACTACAACAGTAGACACCTGAGAGTTATTCTCCATCTGAAGGTAGACCTCCCCCTCTCTAAACTGCCTGGTTACCTGGAACCCCTGCAAAGAATTACAGACATGATTAGTGGCTCCCGTATCTACACACCAGGTTTCTGTAGGTACAACCGCTAAACATGATTCAACTACTAGAGAAAAAGTAATACCTCCAGATTGCTTGTTCTTCCGGTCAGGACAGCCCCTCTTCCAGTGTCCCAGCTTCTTACAAAAATAACACGTGCCCCTAGGCATCTTTACCTTTACCTTGGCAAGTGATGGCTTAGACTTGCCAACCTTCTTTGCATTTTCCTATTGCTGTCATTGCTTTTTCTTCTTGCCACCTCTTGGCCTAGAAGAAGAAGCCCTTTCAGTAACAAATGCATAGGTTAGCTTACAGATAACACTTTTCGCTGCCTGTAGTTCTTTCAACAATTCTGCCAGAGAAAAAACCTAGTTTGTTCATAGTGTAGTTGAGGCAGAATTGTTGAAATCAATCAGGCAGTGATTGGAGAACGATATCGATTTGGTATTCCGCATCGATTTCTGCTTCAAGGACCTCCAGCTCGTTTAGAAGACCGATCATCTTTAAAACATGATCCCTAACAGGTGTACCCTAAGCCATGGTTGTGTTCACGAGAGTCCTTAGTTCACCTACCTTGCTGTTCGACCTTGATCACCAAATATTTTTGTAAGGTTCATCATGATCTCAGCTGCAGATGCCATAGACTGATTCTGGCATTGCAGTACATCCGACATGGATGCCAGCATGTAACAGCTAGCCATCTGATCGGCCTTCTTTCACTTATTATAATCATGGATCTCTTGATCGGTGGATCCATCATGAGGAGTGGAAGGGCATGGCTCATGCAACACAAACCTATAGTCGTTAGAAGCTAACACAATATCAAGATTCCATTTTCATGTGATAAAGTTTGGTCCAGTCAATTTATGTTCCTTGAGAATTACCGCAAGTGAATTGAAAGATCCCATTATTAAAACCTGAGAAACATTAGAGAAAACTTTTTAATTCATTTATCAAATTAGGTTCCGTCAACCTTTTAATTTAAAAAAGAATTATTAGCAGCCCGAATCATTCGTGATTAAGCAGGCCACGTAGTGTGGACGTCTACTAATCAACACCCGTCCAGACAGACATGCCAGTTTATTAATTTACTTTCGAAACCAAATATCATAATGAAAAACTATTAGCCCAGACTCACATCAATTGATAGGCCACGTAGTGTGGACGTCTAACAATCAACGAACAAAGAACAACTAAGTTTTCTATTACTTGATATAGGGCATTCCATTAAATTAAACAGCTAATAAATTTTGGTCCCCACAAATAAGAATAGTTACTCCTTAGGGAGGATATTTTTATTCACGGGTTAAGTGTATAACCATTATTCTAAATTTGAAAAATCCCATGCCAAAGTCCCGGCCTGATGAGAACAAGCCCTACTTTGCACTATTTTCAAATTTACTTTTTTCAAAGATTCATACCAGAGATACCATGATTATAGCCATTCCTTAGGGAGACCGAAACTCGAAGCCGGCACGCGAGCTATAACCACATCTTCTACGAACGTGTAATGGAGATCGTATGATTTATATGTGACTAAACTCTTCTCCCACTTAATATTTTAAAAAATTGAGGATTTTTTCTTTTTGTACATTTTAAACAATTAAACATATTTTAATTCCTGATTAAAATAATTCTGATTTTAATCAATTTAAATATTTCTAGTTTAATTCAAAAAAAATAAACAAAAAATTTTCTTATTTAATTTTGCGAAAGAAATTAATTACCCGGGTTAAAAAATCTTAATTAATTTTATCACAAAAATTAAATAAATAATTATCTATTTATTTTTTCGTTTTAAAAATTGTAAGGATTATTTATTTTATTAAACTGTTTTTCCTAATATACTTTCGATAATTAAAATCATGCATGAAAAGAAAAATAAATAAAATAAAATCTATCCACGTAATTAAATAAAATAAATAAATAAATAATTAACTAACGACAAAATAAATAAATATTAAGTCGTTATGACTCGGTCCAACTGTTTAATCTTTTAATCCGACGGTCTCGGATTAAAGATTAAACGCTTAGGGTTTTGGAACCCTAAACGAGCCGTCAAAAACTTGACCTTCTCCTCAGCCTCCGGACTACCGTCACAGCCTCGGACCACCGCTGGAACATCGAAAAAAGCCAAAAAAGAAGCCAAAATATCCCCTTAACAGTGCCGAAAAAATTGCTGTGTTTGGAAGCTCTGTGCCGCCTTTTTTCAGCCGCTGTTTGATCGCCTTTCCGGAGCCGAAAGTATGCAAAAAAATTACTAGAGTTAGCTAACATCCCAAACTAGATCTCCGCAAAAAGTCACGTCAAAACTCAAAGTCGAAGTGCCCCGAAAAAATTACAAAAGTACCAAAATTACTGTAGTGCGCCACTGCGCGCACCAATCTTTAAAGATTTTTTTTCATACCTTTGCCGTCGTCGTCTTGCCGCCATCGAACCACCGTTGGAAAGCTAACGGATTGAACTTAATTTCAGCGAGAAAATCATGTCTAAAAAGATCCCTAAAAACCCCAAAAACGAACTCCGAACATGGCGCCACGCTGGTGTGTTTGCTGTTGCTGCCGCACCTTGTTCTTTTTTCTTTTTTATTTTCGTTCCTCGTTTTGCGTGATCCAATTACAATATTGATCCAAAAACACATGAGAATAAAATAAAATTTTACATCGTAAAAAACTTATACCCCATGTTGGAGGTGTACAATAGATCTAATCTCGATATAAAACCGCCGAGATAAATGGTGAAATAAAAAAGATATAAAAGAAACCATTCATTCACACATTTAACCGGATCATAACGATATAGGCTGCAAAATAAATGTTAGCACAATGATTTTTCATGAAAAATTACAATCTCGGCTTTGATACCATTGTAAGGTTGCGGAAATTTTTTTTAGAACCGGCACTGTGACCGTAAAAAACAGTGCGTGCGCTTTTTCTTGAAAAACAAGAATGGTATGAATGTAAATATTGTTATACCTTTATGAAACTTGTCGAAAAGTTTTAAAAACTCCTGAATACGTTGAAGACGACCTGGCAATCTTCTCGCGTATATTCTGGACGCGCTGCGACAATCACGGTGTGTGGGCACTGATGCCAATCGAAGTTATTTTCTTCTTTGGTTTCTTCTCACACTTAGTCTCCAAGAAGTAATAATAAAATTGTCAAAAAGAGAGAGGGGGGGGGGGCGACAACTAGAGGATGATGATTAGGGTTTTGAGTCTTCTATTATTATATATATATATTCACTTAAGATATACAAGGCATGTATATCTTTCATAAGATATACATGGCGACAATATATATATCTTCTTGCCAAGAAATGAGGCAAGTGATATATATCTATAAAATAACTCTCGTTCCCTCAATTAGGGCCGGCCACCTATGGGGTGATCCCTAGGCGTGCCAAATTCTAAAATCGCCTCCATTATTTAATTTAATCTCCGAATGTTTTCGGCGGCAAAATCGACATTCAAATTAAATTAAATAATTACCGAAATAGATAAAACAAAATCCGTGCGTATAATGGGCTACATGAGGGATCACGATGAAGTATAGGACTCGGGTTAACCGTTCGGGAAAATTGAATATCCCTAACTCTTTTCCCGAGTTAGATCATTTCTCACATGAACCAGAACTTATTCCACTAAAGGTCCTGACTGAACTCCCGGCCCTAACTCAAACTCTGTCTTGAGTTTTCAATTATCAAATGCACTGAATTCTCCCCACGTTTGAGATATGGATTCCCGATAAATAAATTAGGTTACTGACAACCCGATTTAATTATCCTCTTCTTCTCGCAACCGCACCGCTTATCTTTTCGATATGCCGGATGCAAAGATCCACTGTAAAAATTTAGCATAATCAAACCTATAAGCAAAGCGCACGAGGGGAAACTCCTCAACCTAAGTCAGACGTGATTTCTGTTAGCTGATTATCGATCATCAGACAAACAACGCCAGTACCCAGCTCATCGGTATTGTTAAACTTAT
This sequence comes from Heliamphora exappendiculata, assembly GCA_034768845.1. Taxonomy (NCBI): domain Eukaryota; kingdom Viridiplantae; phylum Streptophyta; class Magnoliopsida; order Ericales; family Sarraceniaceae; genus Heliamphora; species Heliamphora exappendiculata. The sequence goes on along the minus strand of JAOTRH010108860.1, from coordinate 10,667 downwards.
AGAGAAAATCTCAACCATTGATGACTCAAAATACTGTACACTATCTGAACATAATTAATCAATCACTTCGAGATTAAGAGTTCATGCAATACATGATAATACGGGATGTGAATCAATTCATATAGTCAGTATAGAATTGATCATCCTGTTGATCCCGCTTAATACACTCCAAGTGTACTAACACATCGAGCTCGAACAACGAATTCCCAAAACCTGAATTTGACCCGTTCGACCTAGCCAAGACTAGCTACTATAACGATGTACTACAATTGTACCAATAGAATACCCAGGTCCACTGCGATTGTGAGTCTACCTGTATAATCTATCAGAACCTATGACCAGATCTTCCGTGCAGCATGCACCGAGTCAAATACTGGACAGAATATACGGACTATACATTCATTGATCACAAATATAAATATGAAATCACGAATGCAAAAATATCTCAAATGTTTCTCATCAATATGCCAGGGATCGAGAATAAAATACCTAAAAAGTATGACTTTTCAGTATACATTCCTAACCCGCCTCCCACACTTTCGGTCTTCGAGTACATACCTGTCGCTGACACCTTAACACATAGTTTCTCGTCTATTGCTTCAGGCCATCCAAGCTACTCAGTACATTGCTGAATCTTATTACTCCACACTTCGTTCTCATAGGCGAACAACATACTTACCTTTGAACCTAAGGTCGAACACAATTACCTCCAAACCTTACCGTGCTGGGTGCATAAGGTTTGAACCTAAGGATACACCACCTCGGCACTAGGTTAACTACACTATCAAACCTTTCTACGTTCCTTTCAAATCTTATGCACCCAGCACGGTACCCAATCACAATCTCCTAACCCCAAGGATAACTACCAAACCAAGGACTTGCATTCTAGTAGGAGTCCCACATAACTAATACTTAAGAATTTTACCACACAAACAACTTGATCACTAAACTCCCTTAGAATCCTTCTCTCTCAATGAGAGTCAAAGTTATTGACATCCCGCGCAAATGAAATTACATTTCCAAAAATATTACCCAAACGCTCGGGTTCACAAGGTAAAGCAAATAGACTCTTCAAGAAACCACGGGTAAACGGACCTACACTCCTACGATTCCAATGCTTTATTCCTATCAAGGAAAATAATCACACTGGTCAATCAACCATAAAACATTTCTCCAGCTAGGGCAATCACGAGTCAGCTTTAGGCTCTCACTCCATGTCACTACCTCTTTGGGTCACCATTACTCACTTAGTTAAGAAGGAGGTTAACCACTAGTCCTTGTAAAGACACTAGACATCTTAATACAAACGTTTTCGATCGCCATTCATAATGAGTATATTCCTCGTCACATTAGATCCTCTTACTCAGATCTTCACTGACAAATTTCAACCGTTGTTCACTCCATCACCTCCTAACGACACATCTCATGTGTCCACGAATCTCTCACCGTCTATCCATCAATGCACAACGCTATACACACTCACATCACTTTAGAACATCTCCTTGTGAGTCACGTCACACTAACTCAAATCCAAAAAGGTAGGTAACAACCAAACGGGTAGACAAAACCACGTCATAACCTCGAGCTCACAACTCCAGTACACCCATCGAAACACAAAACATTAATCGGTAACACATGTCTCTTACCATTGGCACATAACTATTCAAACATGAAAGTACTCACATGCCACGTGAACAAAACAAACCTTGCTTAACAATTCTAGACCACAGGCACCATCCTATCACTCACCCTCTAAGGGTAACACAACTCCCAACTCCTATCAAAAGATGTTACTTAATGATACGCCTTAAAAGAAACCCATTGGTCATCCATAGACTTTCAAAACTATCTGGCATTACAATAGCTGCCAACAATGCCCCACGGGGTAAGGGACACCTTAAACACAGTCTAAGCTCAGACTTTCTAACACACCTCAGGCCAATGATTATTATGCTCCCGTCCACTATGTTCCCGTCCATACCCAATCTCAGGGCACACGGCTCATGACATAGCACGGCTCAAGACATCGCACAGCTCATGACGTACATAACCCTCAACACGTCCAAAACCACACTTCATATCTAACCACAACAAACAACCTTCAAACGGTTTTAAACGCCCTGCCATGCTCATTCATCAAGCGAATAGTGGCACAACACACAACAGGCAACTACTAAAACCATCTCAATTCACAGAGACACAACATACACTAAATAATCAGTACTCATCTTACAAGCTTACACCCACCACAATTGCTGATCACTGGGTCACACTCTAAAATCGCACATTTTCATCCGGATCACACTCGTCTTATCCCCACAAGCATAACTCTTATAACAAGCTTAGCACAACTCCAACGAGGTTAAACTTAACTTAATCGTCTAAGATAAAGCTACCCCCTACTCGCCACCTAACCACATTACATCAACACACATTCCCAGACCGAGAGAAAGCCTAAGAGTAACGCGACAATCCAGGCTATTAATTCAAATTTCTCATAGAAAGAACATCGGCCAAATGATTTTCTATTCCGAACCTTAAAGTAGTTGACCGGATGCCAAATAGCATGCCACATCACCCTAAGACTCAACCTTCATGCTCATATAAACACATAGCATGCGCAAAATAATTAAATCGCAAATCCATGCAAGCACACAATTCATGCCGTGTAGTGGTGCCTAATCTCATTAAACAAGTCACTCCTATAGGTCATCATTATTCTCACGGCTCCTAAGTATTCGAACCTAGAGCTATGATACCATTTATAACGGACCGAACCCCGGGAACCCATGGACACAACCCAAATTATCCCACATGAAAGCTATCAACAATGACTTTTTAATAACAACACTTTATTTCCTTTAAGCAATCATAAATAAAATATTTTATCCTCACGATATACACATGGGCCACAAAGGCTAAACAAAAATTTTAACTTTCAAGAGTTCATTTACAACACTGGTATTATTACAATTATTCACTTCACTTTCTATACAATTATAATGTAAATACAAAGAAATATTAACTCTTCGTCATAGCCTTTTCCCCACTTGCATCCTCTACCGTGGTATCGTCTCGGATCCTCGAAACCTGAAATAATTTTGTATACATAGATGAGCCGAAGCTCGTAGGATAAAGACTAACTCTATGCTATGTATGATTTGTGAGGTGTGATGGGTGCAGTCGGAATAAAGATACAAGTTCCATAAATTCACTATTTATTTCCACGTACGCCAAGTTATTCATTCATGTAACCTTTTTCCTCATATTTCTTTCTTTCACATTTATTCTCGATACCCAATTTTTAACAAAAATCAAATCACATTTTCATTACCCGGTTTATCACAAGAACTGTACCACAACAATGAACCGGCGTCGGGCGCAGCTTATAGAAACCTCTCCCTATTCACCCAATAGGCTACGCGAAGCTATTGGGTAATAGATAGCTCTATAACTCACCACGACATAACACCATATTTCGGGGGCTAACCCGTGGGCATGTGGTCCCCATCTTGCGCAAGTTTTTAGACTTTTACCGCGGACTCGCCAGGCCAACTTAATTCACATCAATCCATACGGTTCATTGAAATCAAGTGTTTAGTTTTCACATTTGATCTTGGAATGTAAACCTTCGCGGGCTTTCACCGTAGGACTGCAACCCCTCATTTTGCAAGAATCTTCACGGGCTTTCACCGCAGGATCGCAACCCTTCATTATGCATATCCCACATTTCAAATTTTCACATGTTGGTTCACATTTCACAATTTGTTCTTTATTGTAAAACCACGTTCTGTTCGAGTATTTCAAAATTCTTTCATATCTCATGCATCATGCATCATTACTTCAACATGCAAATCCTCATAATTCTTATATAATTAAGCAATGCAATCTTCCTTCAACACAAGATTAAATTCATTAGTATGCATCTCATTTGAAAAGGAAGCACACATCTTAGATATGTACAAATAAATTTACAATCCATTTAATCTTTCCATCCATGCCTCACCACAACAAACCCACTTCATATCCCAAACTCGCCTGAGTTTAGTTTATTATTATCATTATTATTATTATTCTTTTTCTTTTCCAAGGAAACAACTAGTTTAAAATCTTTCAAATGGGCCCAACCGAGAGTTTAATCAATGTAAAAAAACAAGTATTTTAGAAAAGTAGGGTCAAGGTACCCAAGATCCAAACCTTTAAGCAATACATCAAAAATTTGAGAAAGGGCCCAGATCGCTCGATCGGTAAGAAGACTGCTCGAGCGGTCTTTCACCTGCACCAAAGAACCGAGAGTGCCAAAAGACCACCCGATAGACCGCTCGAGCGGTCTATCGATCGGTCATTCTCCTGATTCTTTTTGAAGCCAATTTTTTTTAATCTTTAATACGTAAAAGAATTTTTACATCCTTTAACTTGCTTTGGGCCAAGAGTTTTACTCTTTTTTTTTTATAAAAAGGTGGAATAAACCAAGTTAAAATCTCCCTCGGGGCATAAAGGTTTAAGTGAAGCAAATACCTAACCGAAAACCTTCTTTGTACAGTAAATTCTAAACAAATCAAGATTTACTATTTCCTTAAAATTCCAAATTTCTCAAATAACTCAAAAATCTTGCATTTTGAGAGATTACCAACATTAGTTCATCTTGTATACAATTACATTTCTCAACCCATAATTCCAATATTTCAATCCTTAGTAACTTTCATCTATTTAACAAAACCCCATCTTTTCGATTCACACATCTCAATTTCTCCAAATACCCACATTTATGTCTTAGTTCCATGCATATAACATGCTAGGATTTTCTCTAAAGAAAACATTCAACACAAATCACAATCAAACCATAAGAGAGAGTGTAGATCCTACCTCAAGGACGTTCCATCATCAAGAATCGAACCTCTTGTGAGCTCCAAATCTCCAAAGGCCAACACACGCAACTTCAAAAAAGCCTCCAACGTATATCCACGCTCTCCAACAGCCACTCGCGAAAGGAAACGACAAGATCTTCATCCTCAACGAACATGAAAACTCTCAAGGACCTCCAAAACTAAACCCTAGATCACTGTTAAGATTTTAGAGAGAGAGAGGAAAGAAGAGAAAATAGCAAAATCAGCCCAAAAATCGACATTTATAACCTCTGCCCGTCACAGACCGCTCGATCGGTCTCAGGACAGCTCGATCGGTATCGGCTGCGACTGCACTTTTGGTCCGACTTTAAACGAGCATATCTTCTTCATCCGAACTCCAAATAGGGTCGTTCTTGTGCTCAAACTGAAGCCCCGAAAGTCTACTTTCCAATGGTTTATACCTCATACCAAAATTCATTTTTCACAAAACGTTATGACTAAATTAGTGAAGGTATGTCACTTTTCTTCACACACTTTTCACATATTTTTGTCCAAACATCCATTGAAACCTCGTATTTTTCCTCTAAAATACATTTCATACGTATCAAAGCTCAAAACATCCCCAAGCTCAAGTTTTGATTCTTACTCCCATCAACACTTAATCATTTCTTAAAATAAAACGGGTCGGGTTCTCACAAATTGTCTAACAGTATCGATGCCCGTATTTTCGAGTTATATTAAGACATTTTTCATGCATATTAGGTTATGGGATTCTCCGTGCATGGGTGATTTTTTGGGTACTCAGTCTCGTTGAGAATAGTTGGCCCAATATGAGCCTTTGAGTGACTTTTTCCGATTGAGACAACTTCTATAATGGTCAAACGACTCACTCGTCAACATATGTATTTGTTCTCGATGGGTGTGAAACCGGGGCCCATTTGGTTACACTTTTTATTTCCACATTTCAGAAAATTGTTGTCCCAAAATAATAAAAATGCATTTTTTAGCAATTTTTACAAAATAATTTCTAGAAAAATGAGCTAAAAAAAGCTTTAAAACAGGAAAAATTAAAAACTATTAAAAGTTATTTTCAGACTTTTTAGGTCCACTTTTTGGAAGAAGGGGCTTGGATTCAGTGGTGACGGTGGGTCTCACGACGACGAGGGTTCAACGGCGACGGCAGATCTCATGATGGTGGGTCGCGATGGCGGTTCGACATCGCAATGGTGGGTCATGATGGTGTCTTGATGGTGGTTCAGCATTGTGATGGTAGGTCGCGATGGCGGTTCGGCGTTGTGATGATGGGCTAGGGTTCATGATTTGCTCAGACATTTTCTTTCGTTTCGGTGGACCAATTTGCTTGTTTATGTGGATTTGATGCAATTGATCTAAATTTTTTTTTGGTTTCTCTCCCAATTGGTTTGATTTTATTCTCTTACAACCAAATGCAATATCTTTTTTCAAAATATTACGAAACTATTTCTCAAATTCGTTTTTACAAAATAGTTTTCAAATAACAATTTTAAAAAACACAACTAAACAAACTGAATTTGAGCCTCTCCACATTTAGATTTTGAACACCTCACCCATGCCTTCCCTGTATAAACCTTTGCTACTATTGACGGTGAGGAGCATTGATGGTGACTAGTCCATCCCGTTACTCCCCTTGTCTTTGAATCTCTAGCTATGACTGATTAGATGGCCCTTGCCGCTTCTTTCGAATCTCATACCACAATTGAAAAGATTATTTGTTATCATTGTGGTGAAGTTTGGGACACAAAGGCCCGATGCTTCAAATTTCACCTAGAATTAAAGCAACACTTTGCTAGGAACCGCGTCTCTAGTTATAAGTCCTCTTGCACTGCTGCCATTGCCAAAAAAATATTGGAAGTTCTAGGCCTCTCGCTCTCTGATTTTAGTCGTCTCCAAACTCAAATTGGTCAACTTCAGGAGCAACTAAGCTCCTATGATAATTGATGATATTGATGGATTATGAGTTAGAAAGTACCTTGTCGGTGTTTTTGACAGCTCTAAAGAGAACTAAAATAATGACGAGAATGTAAGGGGAAAGTAATGTTTGGAGATTGAGAAAAACTCTCACATTCTTCTCTATCAAGCCTTTTAAAGTTTGTTAAATTACTCTAATATCAATTAGTCCTGTATGGTTCAATAAGAGAAGTAAAATATGGGGAAAGATTCAAGGTAAAAAACAGAGCAATACTGGAGACCAATAAAAGAAATGCCAACTTTTGTCATTCTAATTCCATTTTGATACAGTAGACTTCATTTGTAGAGTCTAAAAAATATCCTTGGGCTGGAAAGAAGGACCTTCTAATACAAAACGAACTAATATAGTATTTAAGTAGGAAGGAAAAAAACTTAGTAGTTTGGCATTGCTAAATAGCCGTTTTTTCTTTGAAAAAAAAACCAGCTTTAAGTTGTAGTGCTTGGCATCTCTAAAATGTTCATTACCTTTTCTTAACTTAATTTTCTAAGGGAAAAATAAGCCTACACCTCTTAAACACTTAACTTTTTATTTTTCGAATAAAATGGCTATAATACTTCAATTAAAAAAGTCAACTCTACTCTCAAAAACAAAAAAAATTCGTTCCTGTATCCCGTACGCTAGAACTTAGAAAAAAAAAGTAAAGACATATTAGACATTTGAATAGAAAAGAAAAAAGAAACAGCTATTCTAAACAAATTATCCCAAATAATCTAACTTTTTTTGTCTTTATTTTTTTAAAAGAGCTAAATCTCTTAATAGCCAAGCTTTTTATATTCCCAAATAGGGGCTTAGTAGATTTTGGATTACGAAAAAGAAAAACTTGTCTCGGTGATGTGAGAAGGGTGGGATATTGGTAAGACACTTGTTGTGGCCATAAGGCTTTGCAGGAAGCCTTTTAAGAGGATTGTGGTGGATGAGGAGACCATTGTTGCAAACTTTGGTATTTGGGTTAGGCGTTGGTTTTGGATCTCGTTCAAAAAGCTGTTGCAAGATTGGGAATTCGACTCAGTAGTCGAGTTACTTGGATCACTCTCCAATTATTCTATTCAACCGGATGTTGAGGATGCTATGGTGTGGCTTGCTGCTTCTAATAGTTTCTTTTCAGTCGCGTCCTTCTCTTAGGATCTCATTAGCCTTGGGTTTCCTTTTTCTCTTGGAGAGAGTGTAGTGTGCCAAGGTTCCTCTTTGGTGTTATTAGCTTGGACTACTATTAAGGAGGATATCCTAACTATTGATAACTTAAGGAAAACACACTAGTTTTTCTTAGATTAGTATTGTCTATGCAAGAGGGATGAGGAGTCGGTAAACCACTTGTTTCTTATTGTCCTTTTGCTTCCCCATTTTGGGACTTGATTCCATCTTCTTTGGTGTGATTTAGGTTATGCCTAGATCGGTGAAGGTGCTTTTTGAGTGTTGGCATAAGGGTATTTCTAGGAGGAGCAAACGGAAGGCTTAGTTCATGGTACTTTTTTGTATTATTTCATGTATGTGGGGAGAGAGAAACCGTAGATCTTTTGAGGATGGGGAGTGCTTCATGCCTTTGGTGAAGGGTGTGTGAAGTTGTCAACACTCTTTTTTTAGCTTCATGGAGCTTATCCCTCTAGTTCATAATTTTTTATAGATTTTTTTGGGGAATTTGCACATATCCGATGCTTAGGGATTTTTGTGGTTTTTGTTGTGCTCTTGTATACTTATGTGTACATACTTTTGTCTTTGGGCATTTTAACGAGATACTTGGTACTCTTTAATTAGCAAAAAAAAATTTATCTCAGTGAACTAATTAGTGTACCAACCAAATATGACATTCTAATTGCACTTAAAAGTTGAGAAGTTAGGAACAAAAACTAACTCATATAGAAACTGTAAAGAAACATAAACTTTCTTCATTTAGCAAAGACACTTTGTAATCTCTACCTATGCTTTAATGATGGGAAAACCAAATCATTATGTAAACCCAGTAAGAAGAGGACTAGTAGCATAAACCCCAAAAATTACTAAGATGAAGTTCTCCAATGTATTATTGCATAGATTATAATCGTATCAATTCCAGGATTATCCAAAATAAATTTAGGTCCCCCCCCCTCTCAGTCAATATGCTCAGCACCCTGTAGACTAAACATAGAGGGTTAAGAGTTAACCTTCTTTTTGAGCACTAAACCAACATTTATGTGCTATGAATGGGTAAATACATGATATTCCTATGATTTTGAATAGGTTTGTGTGGATTTCTAGTTGAAACATCCCAGTTTTTCAAACTGTACAACTATTACAACAAATCTGTGTTTATTTGCACCAATCAAAGTAAGTCATGTTGAAACAAAGAGACTAGCTAGCTTGGGTTTAATTGGTTTAGTCTTTTTTTTATACAATTTTTTTTTATATTTAGTGAATTATTTTGAGAATTAGCCCAAATGAGAATACGTTTTAAATTCCTCTCGTCATGAGGAATTAGAAAGTAAAAAATGATCCAAAAAGAAAAAGAAAAAGAAAAAAGTTCTGATAAGACAAAAAAAGCCACTTAAATAGACTCAATTATTTTTTTCACTTTAAGCGAACTTTCTTCAACTTTAGGCCGAACGACGTACTTTATAAATTCCTCTAGTCACAATGAACCAGAAAAGTTAAAATTTTAACCAAAAAATAAAAGAAGCCCAAAAAAGGCAGAAAAAAGCTCCCAAAAAAGTTTGGACCTTTTTAGCCCAAATGCATGCTAAATTTAGTTTAGGCTTAAAGTTCTTCTCATTCAAGTGGGCTTTAGAAAGTGCTTTAGGGGTGTGGATAACGGAATAAACATCAACTTAGCCTCCTTTGACTCAAGAGAAATATTTCTTCCCAAAATCTCCCAATTAAATATAATTTATCTAAACAGGGGCCTGTTCAATATTCTTGTTAACTCAAAGTGTTAAAACTGAAATTAGTTCATAATGGTTTATTACATGATTTTATGATGTTGGCCATGGATAAGATTTGGACTCACATTGTATATTATGTGGTCTACTACGAGATTTGCAATGGATTAAGAGCATCTTGGACCCCTCTCCCTCTATGTATGTGTAGGTCTTAGGAGTGGTGTTGGATTACACCTTTTTACAGTGATCTTGTATTACACTTTTTTAGAGAGCTCAGTCTTTTCATGAACATAATTAATTTGCACTTGGTGTAAGTAAAATAAAATGAAAAAGAAAGAGGAGAGAGACAGAGAGGAGAGTGGTGATATAAGTACGTGGCCAGGATCAATTGGTATGTATAATTATCAAGAGATAGTTGAACTTGACTCAATCCATGGAGTTATCTTGTTTTTTTATTTTTTGAATTGCAATCTATACATTGCATTTTGTTCTAAACTTAAGATTTCAAAGTAAAAACTATAATGCAGATTTATAGACTCAGTTGTATTGTGTTGATATGGGTTCTTAAAATCCAGCAAGACATGCTTCTTAATTTTTGAGTCACTATGACTTTTTTGAAATTTTTTTCTTGTTTCATGTGTTTTTTTCCAGAGAGCACCTACATTAGTAACGTAGATACATTAGAGATTGCACGAGATTATGTACATTTGTCTGAGGTTGAGTATCTGAAGCTTTTATGTCGATAACATTTGTTCTATTTCTTGTGAACCTTGTAATATCTCATACATATGTATTCTCAGGTGCTCTAATACTCTCTATTTGTCTTTTTTTCCTCTTGCAAATTATAATTTGAAATAGTTGGCTATGCAGATATGTTTCAAAATAAAGCAATTATTTTTATCTACATCTCAGCTCGCTATCAAGCAAATGTAATTATGATCTTTAGTTTGCTACACTCTTTTT
>JAOTRH010108849.1:0-15452 GCA_034768845.1 Heliamphora exappendiculata | reverse complement strand
GCTCATTGGAGTGCTATAAAGCTCGTTTCGGAATAAGGTGTTGATTACGAGGAAACATTTGCCCCAGTGGCTAAAATGACCACTATTCGTACCCTCATTTTTGTTGTTGTCGTTCTATCATTGGCCTCTCTTTCAACTTGATGGCAATAATGCCTTTCTCAATGGATACCTTAATGAGAAAGTTTATATGCGTCTTCCTAGTCTTCCACATCCTCCAGGCATGGCATGTCGTCTTCGTCCTGCTCTTTGTGGTCTTAAGCAATCCCTACGTGCTTGGTATAACCGTTTCATGACTACTGTTACCTATATTGGATTTCATTCTAGCCCCTATAATTCTGCTCTTCTCATCCTACATACATCTGGTGGTATTGTTGTTTTGCTATTATATGTGAATAACATGATCATCACTGGTTTTGATTTGATCACTATATTTGAGATCAAACAACATTTGTTTCGGGAATTTGAGATGAAAGACTTGGGCCCTCTTCGGTATTTTCTCTGTATTGAGGTCGCTTCTTCCCCTCAGGGTTATCATTTATCCCAGGCTCATGAAATTATTCACCGTGCCCGCCTAATTAACACCCCCAATGAACTTCATGCCAAATTCTCTTCTTTTGATGGTGTTCCTCTTGAAGATCCTTCTATTTATCGGGAGTTGGTTGGATGTTTAATCTATCTAACGGTGACTAGACCTAATATTGCCTATGCTGTTCATGTTACCAACCAATTTGTCTTTGCTCCTCGCTCCACTCATTGGGCTGCTTTGCTTCGGGTCATCCGTTATGTCCGGCATGCTATTTTCCATAGTTTGTTGTCCTCTACCCCACATTAACTCTTCAGGCCTATGCGGATGCTGACTGGGTTGGTAATGTTTCTGATCGAAAGTCTACTAGTTGGTATTGCATCTTTCTCGGTGAACCACTCATTTCTTGAAAGAGTACGAAGCAGGAGCTTGAGTATCAGGGATGGGTAGGGTGCGCGTCCCTGGCCTGTACACGGCAGGTGTTGCCGAGTGAGCACACTGCGCGTAAGGAATAGTGTGAAGCAAAGTCCCACATTGACTAAGTACAAAAGTGATGTGCAGTATATAAACGTGAGGACACCTTCACCTCTACAGTTAGCTTTTGGGATTGAGTTCTATCCAAAAGCGTATAACAGAAATGAGAGAGCTTATGTTTTGGGAATCTTGATTTTCCTAACAAGGTGAACAAATTTCCTAACAAATTAGTTTATGATTTTTCTTGATTGTGTTAATACATTGAATGCTCCCTTCAAGAAACCAAAAATTCATCTTATTCCTATGAGTTTTGCTTCACTATTTATTCTAATTTATCGTTCAAGGCCTGTACAAGTAATATAGAAAGAGATAAAAACCTATTCACGTACACCTATATGGTGTATACTGTTGAAATCATGTGTTTAAACTTTGTGATTAATTTGCTCTGTCAAGAGAGAATAGGATAAAGTGTTGTACTAAGAAATACGGGCATTTCTACGAAAATGACGTCAGTGTGTCGGACACAACACTCTTTAGATACTCTTTGGACACTCCGAAATTCGTATTCGATACTTTTTAAACATGTCTTAATTAAAAAATTAAATTTATCATGTCCTCACTTTTTCAACACTTGACGAACACTTCAATAATACTTTTTAAACTATCTGAACACGTCTTATGTAATGAATTTCTTTATAGTAACAATATTTTGTATTCTTCAAAACACAAATTATGGACACTAAATATGTTTTGGAATATTTATAATAGGAAATACAAGTTCTTTTATTTTTATTAGGGCTATGTTGTATATTTTAATTACCACTCAGTAAATTATGTCCCTAGCGTGTTGTGTCTTGTATTTTTTTTTTAAAATGTTAGCGTGTTTGTGCCGTATCGTGTCGCTTGTCTGTGTCAATGCTACTAAGGTGTTGTATGTATATGTGTGATGTTGAATGAGTATGTTTTTCAGTATATTCATTCTTTTGTAGTGATAAGCACAATTAGCTGACCCCAATTGATTGGGACAAAAGCTTAGTTTCGTTTGGGTATAGGTTTAATGCTAATTGTGTTAAAAGTGCTTAGGTTATTAATCATATCTACTTGCTAAATACAGTTAGGCTTTATATGTAGTCTTAGAACTTAGGCATATATTAAGGTGTTCAATGATATATAACATATGTGAAGTTTATTATCAATGACAATGACTTTCTATTTTGTGAAGAAAAAAGGCACTAAAATGTAACAAAAAATAAAATGTGTTGATTGTTTGTCATTACTAAATGGATTGATGTGCAGCACTGTCAACTTGCAAATTCTCTATGTTACTAGCAGAAAGGTTTCTGCAACAAAAGGAAAGATGAGAGATAACAAAGAATTGAGTAATCCAGGCTTCAGGTCTTAAAACTGGTATTCTCCCCCTTGTTTTCATTAGTAACTTCTTTTTTTCCATTTTTAAAGGCATGTCCACATGTTCCATGTGCAGTGAACAGATCCTAATTATTTTCTTCTATATATTAAACAAATTGAACTTTTAAGACCAAATTCATCACATGAGCCAAGTCATCATAGAAAGCAAGATTGCCAACTTGGTTAGTTCAAAACTCAGATGGCAGGATTACCGAAACTCCAGAAAAAGGTTATCTGTGGTAGCATCATGCAAAATTGCTTCGAAGACAAAACAAAACAATAGATGCCGTTTGGTAACGTTTATATTTTCTGTTTTCTGTTTTTGTTTTTGTTTTTTTCGTAAACTATAAACGAAAACATGTTTGGTAATTATTTTTGTTTTCAAAAAACTATAAACAGTTTTCAAAATTTACAAAATTTTAAGAAACAGAAAAAATGTGTTTTCACTTATTTTGTAAACAAATTTTGATTGGATTCATCCGTAATCTCCAACTACCGCTTTTCAAACATTTATGTTACCAAACATGTTTTTGTTTTTTTATAAACATAAACAAAAACATGTTTTTTGTTTTTTATTTTTTGTAAACAAAAACAGAAAACTGTAAACGTTACCAAACGGGCGCAAGCGATGATTTCATTTCATTTGCAAGAGATATCAAAAAATGCCCCTAATATATCCCAGTAGATTCAATAGCATGCAGTGTTTGTACATACTAGTAGGTTAAAATTGAAAAATCACATAAAGATTACAAGCTTGAGATAGTACAACACTAAAGAACTGGTCACTGCTGATGTATCAGCTGACTTGACCTAATAATTAGATCCAATACATAATCATGCCTTTAACAACTCCCTTGCCAAATTGCAGATTCTGCTGGAATGACTAATGTGGTTCCACATCTCAGCATGGCACATAATAACTCATATTAGTCTCTTTGATGGAAAAGTTAGGTGGAAGGATATGCAAAATACAATTTCTGTTATCAAATCTTTGATTGAAGCAACCCAAGAAATATTTAAAACTGGGAGTCTCTAATAATTAATTTTAGATCCAAATAGCGAGTCCATGCTCTATGAATTTGTAGCAGCATGGACCTAGCGGGATATTCTAATACAGCATAAGTTCTTTACTTCGTTTTGTTTTTTATTTTATCTTAGCTTAATCATATTATAATCATTTATTTATGCCTTTTTTCCATCAAGGTATTTGAGACCAAATGATTCAACAAGCATCTTGATTTTGGGTTTGAACTTGTCTAGATCTATAATAGGAACCACTAATTCTGGATCAAGGCCCTTGGTCAACAATCAAATTGGTAAAAAAAATGACACACCTACGAAGTTCTGGTTAATTTAGGTCTAGATTAAACAAGAAGTTGGATGTCTAGTTCTCCAAACTCAAACTAGAATAGAAACAAAAAGAAATGAAATAAATGGTATTATGGGAATTGATCAAAAATGGAAACCAAAGTAGCTTTGCAAAAGAAGAGTCATCCAAGCAATGACTCTTGTGTCCCCACCTAATTACTTTCTTGCCTTTGTAACAAGTGACCAGTTTTAGGATAATATCATAATATAGTACCACCTATGATGCCAACCATGCACTTTTCCTGGGCTCTGTCCTAGAAGGGCTATTGATTAATCAAGATCACTTTATTTATGATATATATACTTTTTGAACACAAAAAAACAAAGATCTTACACTCCCTCTTCTTATAAAGAGAGAGAACAGATGTTATGTGGACTTTGCATGTGCCTTTAAGTTTAAAATATACCATCCACAATTTTAATTTTCTAACATTTGTGCAAAAATGTCAAAAATGGAATTTTTTCTAAATGAAACAAATATGCTAGCCCAATTAAGGACTTGTTTGGCTTTAGCTTGTAAGCCAATATTTTTTTGGAGAATCTTGTTTTCAGTCAACTATTTTAAGCTTGTTATCACAAACCTTTACTCCTTGGGCTTCAAAAAACCGACTAAAGACAATAAAAGCCAGAAACATTTGAAAAATTCTAAGAAAATTGGATTTTTTTAAAAGTGTTTAGTGGACTTTACTTAAATTTGGTCGGTGTTTTAAATTTTTGTATTTCATTAACCAAAAACTGAAATATTGAGACTAAGATTTATGTATGGAAAAACTTTTCCCAATACTCAAATAATTTGAAGTTAACTAAGAAATTTTTGCGACAGAGAAAGCTTTTATTGTCGATTTGTAACCTAAAAGTCTTATGACCATTAATCTCACATAAGATTGCACAATAATATGAGTAATGGATGATAATAACAAGATCTGTAACACTATTTACACTAATGGTGAAAGTCAATATATTTCTATCAAATTTAAGGCCTTATGTGTCCCAGAATTATCAAGTCAGGGGTTCAAGCACCACCCCATCCCTTCTCCAAATGATTTAGTGTGACATACGCTGTAGAAAGTACGGATACAAATATAGATACAGAATACGGATGATACGATACGAATATGGCGATATGGAAAAAATAAAAAAAGTAGGTACGGATGCGATTAAGATAAGTTTGTAAAAAATATTATTTTTATGATTTTTATTTGTGTATTATTTATAAAAATAAAACCAAAAGTAGGAGTAAATTCATTTCGTTGTTACAATTGAGCCATGACAAGTAATTAGAATATTATAATGGAATGTTGAAGCAACTAAACAAAAATCATAATTTTATCAAGTATTAAATGTAAAAATAGTACAGCATATAACAAATTCTAAATAAAAAAAAATTGATCCCGCCCATATCATTGCCATATCCCCAACGTATCTAAGCCGTTTTCGGAATTAAAGAAAACGAAAAATTAGTTTTAGGTCCTTAAAGTATTGGCGATTTTTTTTTTCATCCACCAACAAAATTTTTAACGCGCGAGGTCCAGTTTTAACGCGCGAAATCCAATTGGACTCTAGAACAGATAAATTTATCTATGCATAAATAAACATACAAATAAATTTATCTGTATGCTTTATGCTATTAGTAGCTTATTATTATTATTATTATCCGGTGTGTGTGGGTATATGATTGTAATAGTGTTCTCTAAATTTATTATAAATAAGAGCTCGCCTACCCATTAAGATATAACTTCTCATTATTCTTTCTCTAATAACATGGTGTCAGAGCAACCATAAAACCCTAGCCTTCATGAAATCCTAACCCTAACCCTAACCCTAACCCTAACCCTAGCCTCCAACAGTGCCAACAGCTTTCAGCCACCTTCCAGCCACCCCGCCGATCTTCCTTCCATCCTCAACAGTGTCAACAGTCACTCTGGTCCCCAGCCACCAAGCCGCCGACTTCCCTTCAGCCCTCCATCAGTGCCGATAGCCACCCTGGTACCCAGCTACCCCACCGTTGACTCCTCTTCAGCTCTCTATCAGTACCGACGTGCCACTCGCGACCACCACCAGCACTCAACAGCCACTCGCGACCACCCTAAACACCACCGCGACCATCCTCAGACACCCGCATGCCACTTGCGACCACCACCAGCACTCGACAGCCACTCGTGACCACCATGAACACCACCGCGACATCCTCAGACACTCGTGACCTCTCTTAGGCCCACCAACAGTACCGACGAACTACTCACGACCACCCTCAACCACAGCGATCACCCTCTGCACCCGACAACCCTTCCTTAGTGTGCCGACTACCCTTTTCCATCTCTAGAAGGTACCAACAGATCCTTCTGACATCTAAAACCCTAGCCGCCACCCTCTTTTGACACTCTCGCTACTGTTGGAAGGTACCAACTGCCTTTTTCCCTCCCACAGCCAGTCTCTCTCTCTCTCTCTCTCCTGAAGTGCCGACAGTCCTAGGGGCACCCTAACCTGCTGTTTTGAGTCACTAGGGACTACCGTGGTTCTTTACTCTGATCTTGCGAGTATCGATACTCCTGAAGACCACTCTAGCTGCTGTTTTGAGGGTCTATAAGACTGTCACAAGATGTTTGATTCTATGGAAATAATTTGAAGGTATGTTTGGTGGTCCATTTATGATTATTTAAAGTTGTGGTTGTGCTTGATTTGGCGTTGGGATACGCGCGTGTGGTTCCTTGCTACTTGCTAGATTGTAATGTCAACTGAGAGTTCGACGAAGGTTGGGGACTCTTCAATGAGTAGTGAAAAACGGGTTGGTGAAACTCAAATGAGTACTGATAGACAAGAAATTACGGATGTGTTTTCGTCATCCACACGACTAGTGGATTCGAGATTAACTGGACCACAAACATATGTGTTATAGAAGAAGAAGGTTTTACTTACAATTGAAGGCATGGAGAAGGAGGATCACTTGTTCAACGATCCTCCTGAGAAAGGTTCTGATGAATACAAACGGTAGAAGAGGGATGATGCCCGACTGCTTAATTAGATGTTGAATTCAATGGAGCCGTCCATTGAAGTTTTGGTGGCTAATGCCATCACTGTTCGAGAGGTGTGGACCATACTCGAGGAGACCTTTGCGTCGACTAATGACTTATCCAGATTATATGATGTGATGTGGAATATTTTCAGGATACAGCAGGGCGAACGATCGTTCTCAGACTATTTCACGGAGTTCAAGGTGCTGGCAGATGAGTATGATCGGTTGGTACCTTTTACCAATCGATATGAGATTTTTAAATAGCAGAGAATGCAGTTTTTGGTGGTGTGTTTCTTAGCTGGTGTGAACCAGCAACTTGATTATGCCCGTTCACATATCTTGGCTTGGTCCGATATTCCATCTTTATCTGAGGTCTTCAGGAGGATGAACAAAGCAATTAGTAAAGATGAGCCTTGTATCGCTACTACTGACCAGGGTGATCACACAGCCCTAGGTGTATTTCGTGGAGGCGGTAGAGGTGGTTTCCGTGGTAGAGGTCGTGATGGAGGTCGTGGTGATGGAGGACGAGGTAGAGGTCGAGGTGGATGTGACACTTGGTCCTGTTACTATTATGGAGAGTAGGGACATTTATAGAGCTTGTGTTGGAAGCTACATGGGCGTCCTACCTCGTCTGTGGCGAATGCAGTGGTCGATTATGATGCTCCTTTCTCTTCTTCTTATGAGATGACGACTATAGATATGACTCAGGAGGAGTATGATCAGTTTATCCAGATGCGGATTGGGAACACAACCGATACTCATTCAGCCACAGTTGCAGGTAACCCAGCTGCATGTATGGCTACTCCAAGGTCATAGGTGATAGACTCAGGTGCATCTGCACATATGACTCACTCCACAGGTATTTTTTCGTCTTATCAATTGACCTCTGAACATAGTGGAGTTTTTGTTGCTAATGGAGGAACCTTAGAGGTGAAAGGATAGGGAGTAGCTGCTTTATCTCCATCTTTTATCCTCTCTGATGTTTTACATACTCCTGCTAATCCATTTAATCTGCTATCGGTAAATCGTATTACAAAAGATTTGAAGTGCTCAGTAATATTCTTTCCTGATCATTGTGTTTTTCAGGATCTAGCTTCGAAGAGTACTATTAGTAGAGGACGGGTGACAAGTGGCCTGTATGTGATGGATGAGACCTCACATGTTGCCTGCTCCGAACATTCATCTCAGCTTTTGGATATACATTATCGGTTGGGCCATCCTTCCTTGCCGAGTCTGAAGAAATTATGCCCCTGTTTCAGTCAAGTTACATAGTTAGACTGTGAGTCATGTCGTTTTACTAAGCACCTACGTGTGCCATATGGGTTACGAACTAATAATAGGACCAATAGTCCTTTTTCCTTAGTTCATTCAGATGTCTGGGGTCCATGTCCTGTTATATCTTTATTTGGATTTCGGTACTTTATCACATTTGTTGATGACTATTCTCGAATTACTTATTTTTATCTTATGAAGAAACGTTCTGAATTAACTACTATGTTTACTATTTTTTGTCAAGAGGTTCAAACTCAATTTGGACATATTATTAAGATTCTTCGTAGTAATAATGGGGGTGAATACATCGGTGGAGTGTTGGGTATATACTTGCGTACCCATGGGATCATTCACCAGACATCATACCCCCAACACCCCACAATAGAATGGAGTGGCTGAG
This sequence comes from Heliamphora exappendiculata, assembly GCA_034768845.1. Taxonomy (NCBI): domain Eukaryota; kingdom Viridiplantae; phylum Streptophyta; class Magnoliopsida; order Ericales; family Sarraceniaceae; genus Heliamphora; species Heliamphora exappendiculata. The sequence goes on along the minus strand of JAOTRH010108849.1, from coordinate 6,995 downwards.
TAAAAGAATAAGCATCTATTGAAAACTGCTCGTGCCCTTATGTTTCAGATGAAGGTTCCCAAAGTGTTATGGGGTGAAGCTATATTGACAGCATGCTATCTTATTAATCGATTACCTCCATCTGTCCTCCGTGGTGCTACACCCTTGTCAGTTTTACTTTCTCAGCAGATTCCTTTCTCATTACCACTAAAAATCTTTGGGTGTGTGTGCTATGTTCGCGATACGAGGCCGACTGTGATAAAGTTAGATGCTCACGCCTTAAAATGTGCTTTCATGGGATATCTTAAGACACAGAAAGGATATCGATGTTATAGTTCGGAATTGCGAAGATTTCTAGTATCCCGAAATGTGGTGTTTGTTGAGTCTGCTTCGTTCTTTGCATCAGCAACCCCACCTTTCTCCACTAATAATGATGATTCGGAACAGATTCTGCTGTATCCTTTAACTCCCGATTTACCAGTGGCACCGATTCCAGGTCCCTGGACTTAGGTTGATATTTCAGATGAGTCTTCTCCTATTGTTCCAGAGGCACCTGTGATCTCCTCATCCTCAGAATCTTCTCCAAGCCCCACCACATCTCCTCTACCTGAGTCAGTCTCCTCTCCGCTGAATCCGGCCTCTGATCAGGTAAGTGATCCTCCTATTGCTTTACGCAAGTCTTACCGTAGTTGTCGGGATCATCCCTTATATATTTCGTCATATCATGGATTACCTGCTACTGTCCAGCAGGGTATTACTACACTTAATAAGCATACTTTGCCTTGCTCTGTTGTAGATGTCATTTCTCATCCAGGTTGGGGCCAGGCTATGATTGAGGAGATGAATGCTCTTGAGGGTAATCATACGTAGGACCTGGTACGCCTTCATTCTGGGAAGACAGCTATTGAGTGTAAGTGGGTATATGCTATCAAACTTCATTCTGATGGTACTCTTAAGAGATTGAAAACTTTTTGGTGGCCAAGGGATATGCTCAGACCTGTGGTCTTGACTACTTTGATACCTTCTCCCCTGTTGCGAAGATGGTCTCAGTTCGTCTCTTCTTGTCTTTGGTTGCTTCCCATCAGTGGCCGTTGTGTCAGCTCGATGTGAAAAATACATTTATGTATGGTGATTTGGAGGAAGAAGTTTATATGGAGCAACCACCTGATTTTGTTGCTCATAGGGTCTAACCATGTCTGTCAGCTACAGCATTCATTATATGGTTTGAAGCAGTCTCCCATGGCCTGGTTTGGCCGTTTCAGCTCAGTTGTCCAAGAATTTAGCCTTCGGCAGCCAGCAAAAGATCATACTGTATTCTTTCGACATACCTCTGCAGGTTGCATATTACTTATTATTTATGTGGATAATATTGTTATTACCGGTAGTCATAATAGAGGGATTGTTGCGCTTAAATCATTTTTAGGCACTAAGTTTCAAACCAAAGATCTTGGTGAATTTCAATACTTCCCGGGTATTGAAGTAATCAGGAATACTAAAGGTGTGTTCATTTCTCAGCGGAAGTATGTTCTTGATATTCTAGAGCGAGCAGGATATATGATTGCTAAAGGAGTGGACTCACATATGGAGTCTAATGTCAAGCTAGAGCCAAAAGGAGCAGTTCTTCCGAATTTTGAACAATATCAACGTACAGTGGGACAGCTTAATTATCTTACTACCATGACTCGTCCAGATATTGCTTATCCGGTGAGTGTAGTGAGTCAGTTTTTGTCTGATTCTCGTGTTCCCCATTGGCAAGCAGTGTTACGTATTCTTTGGTACTTAGTGTTACGTATTCTTTGGTACTTACACAAAAATCCAGGTAAGGGAATCCAGTTCTTTGATCATGGCCATATGAGAATGGAAGAGTACTCTGATGCTGATTGTGCTGGATGTACATTTGACAGAATATCCACATCTGGTTACTCTATATTTGTTGATAGGAACTTGATTTCCTAGAAGAGTAAAAAGCAGACTGTGGTATCCCGGTCTAGTGTTGAGGCCGAATACCGAGCTATGGCATTAACGACTGCTGAGATTATGTGATTTCAGCAGATTTTGATAAAGTTACACTTTTTACTTAAAAGCTCTCCTAGACTCTGGGTCGATAATACTTCTGCTATTTATATTGTCACAAATTCAGTTTTTCATGAGCGAACGAAGCATATTGAGGTTAACTGCCACTTTATCCGTGATAAATATCAGAAATGTGTTGTTACATTTGAATCTATCCCTACAGGGGAACGGGTGGCTGATATTTTCACTAAATTTTTACTGGGTCCGCGTGTTTCCTATTTATGTAACAAGCTGGACTTGGTAGATATATATGCTCCAACTTGAGGGAGGTATTAGTAACTTACTATTATTATTATTATTATTATTATCTTGTGTGTGTGGGTGTATGATTGTAATAGTGTTCTCTAAGTTTATTATAAATAAGAGCTCGCCTACCCATTAGGGTATAACTTCTCATTATTCTTTGTTTAATAACATATATGTGTTCTGAAAAGGCACGTTGTTCCTTATACAGATAAATTTATTTGTATACTTATTAATACAATATAGATAAATTTATCTGTGTACTTGATACATATTTTGAAAATGCACAAATAAATTTATCTGTATAAATAACACAGATAAATTTATCTGTATGCATTACATATAAATTTATTTGTTTGTGTTAAATTTATCTGTGTCGTATGCGATTGGATCTCGTGCGTTAAAAATTTTGTTGGTGGATCTTGCGCGTTAAAACTTATTTTTTTAGACCTTTGGTTGAAAGCCTCTAGAGAAAATTAGATACTTATTTGGCGCATTAGATACGCAATTTGCCGTATCGGGTGCATATCCACATCCGATATGTATAAGGGGCCTATTTTAAAGTTCCGTGCTACATAGCTTATGTTTCTTGGAAATATCGAATTACTGCTCCTATGGTAAAATATACGTTCAACTAAATTAAATCAGTTACTCTATATGCAGATCTATACTAATGGTGGTTCAGCTGAAGTAGGTCCTACAGTTGCGTTCTGGAGGACCCATCCATCTGATGAAACCCAGACATTAAAGAGGGACAGGACTAAAACCTGAATTTTGCAGCAATAGACATTCCACATTCAAGACTTTCCATTCTATTTATTTGCATTTAGCTATCTCCATGGGGTAGGACCAAACAATAATGGAGTACCAAGATTGAGCACTTGTCAATAAGCTCTCTATGCAAGCTAGAAATAAAAACAGCATAAATCACCGTAGAATGAATGGTCATTAATCATTATCTTCATACCGTGCTTGTTTGGTAACCCGGCTTAAAGTCCAACTTTTTCTCAAAATCACTTTAAGTTAAATAAAATAAAAAGTTCGTTTGGAAAAAATTTGTAGGTGGCTTAGAAGCTAAAAATTTATTTGGCTTAGAACTACTTTAAGTCAAAAAACAATAAGGTAATAAGCCAAGTGAATTTAAACCAAAAAGAAGTTGTTTTGAATTTTTTCCTACATAATTTCATATTTAATAGGGATCTTGTTTAATAGATCACGACGAGTAAGTTCTAAAATCTATTTTTGTATAGAACAGATATCTATAATAAAAGGTGCGAGATTTTTAAAAATGTACAAAAGTATTTTAGATTAATGAGCAAAAGAGCAACAAAGTCTAAACACTAATAAGCAGGAAAAAAAAAAGAGCTAAATGCTTATGCCAAAGGAAGAAAGCATAGAATTTTTGGACTTTAAGCCGGCAAGCAAACGAAGCGACTGTGTCTGAGTGTGTGTGTGTGTATGTGTGTGTGTGTGTGTGTGTGTGAGAGAGAGAGAGAGAGAGAGTGTGAGAGCTTACTCTCTTGTTCATCAAAGTCAAGGCTAATCTCTCTGACCTGGGAACAGCAAACGAGTTTCCTTCTCATCGTCATTATCTTCTCTTGAATCCTGGCTGATCTTTACAACAAAATTTCAGGAGACCCCAGATGAATTGAGCATGTAATCGAGTAGCTCAGCAACTACCCCTATAATAACAATAACAAAAAAAACCAATGAAACAAAGGCCAAAAGAATGAACCCAACTTATATTGATATGGTTGAAAAGGAGATTCAACGAACACTTGACACTAGGGTCAACAACACCGTTCATTTTTTTTTTTAAATAAAAAAATAATTTGATCAAGCACTTAACGACATTCGATCAAGTTAACATATCCACTGGAATGAACTCATTTGAGACCCAAAATAAGCCTAACTAAACTGGTCCAGTCCCATGGAGAGGCTGGAGAGAAGATGTACCCATTAGGGAACCCTATTGCTATGTGATGAATGAATTATGTTTGTGAAGTTTTTTCAGATAACAAATGCTCACTGAGGATTATCTTATCAGTGAGCCCATCAGTGAACATATTTCACTTTCAGTCAATATTGCCAGTTCAATAATGACTCTTGACAAAATAATGAACCAAAATTCAAAACATCATCTGGACTATCCGGGGGGGGGGGGGAAAAAAAAGAAAAAAAGGAAAGAGCATTGGCCTCCCCAAGAAACCATTTCCTCATCAAACCAAAAAAAAAAAAATCAGAAAGCAAAAAACAAAAAACAAACAGGAAGAGCTTAAGGAAAAACACTTTGGGGCATTATTAGACAGCGTAGAGATGCAAAATACACTGATTCTGTAGGCTTTTTAATCGTTTCACACTCAAAACCCAATTAAACAAATGGGTTTTGAGTTTTGGCTTTTGCCTTTGAGATTTTCCATCCTCTGCTTAGTTGAAATGGCTAGCTCGCATAACTCCTTCAAATCTAAGTGTTAAAAAAATAAAAAAGTGAGTCATATGTATAAAGAGGGGGCTCAAACTGTGCCAGAGACAATTCAACACACTGGTTGGACCATGGCATCCAGATACTCGACATGCACTGAAAAACGAGCCACCCAGCTCTAATACCAAGTTAAAAAGCTCAATTCATACAACTCTTTAAAATTAAGGTGTTAAAAGAATGAAATTAAAACTGAGCGTTATAAATAGCATTGAGGGGCTCAAACTGCGATGCGAGAAACGTAGAAGACAGAAAAGATGGGGATAAAATCTTAGCAAAAGATATTTAAAAAGAATATTTCGATTAAATGCACAGATTGGTGTATACATTTTTTGGTGGGTAATTGATTAGTGTACAATGCAGCATGAACAGATTGGTGAGGTGGGTCGTCATCGATCCAAAGCCGAAATGTAAATAACCAAAGAGACAAAAACTGGAAATAAAATGAGCTGATTAGTGATTCATGGAAATCCGAGCCTTTTGTTTGTGCTGTGACAAAATAAAAATAAAAAATACAGCAAAGAAACTGCAGAAAATAAAGAGAAAAAAGAGAAGAAAAGATGAGGAAATGAGAACAAACCTTATTAGATGAAGAAGATGAAGCACAATAATCTGTAGAATGTGCGGGAATTACTATTCACGGCTACATTTGAGAGATCCACTTCCGAAACGCCATTATGTCTGACTCATACTAATCTGTTGATGAGAGAGAGGGAGAGATGGATAGACAGAGAGTGGGGGGAAAGAGGTTTTTTTTTTTGGTTGTGTGTGTGTTTGTTAAAGAGAGGCAAGAGGTTGAAGACAGTGAAAATGCGGGCAAGTTTGTCTGAACTCAAAAGGTAAAAAAAACACCAGTGGGAAAATGCTTAATACTTCAAGCACATAAGTCATGGAAAATAATTGTGACAATGATATGCATGTATATTATTTTTATTAATGTCACCCCTTTAAACTTTTAAAATTATCTTTAAAATATTTTATTAGTTACTTCTATTTTCACTAAATAAAAATATTTAATCTTCCACTTGTTTAATAAAAAGAAATTAATAATATTTTACTCAAATAATTTTTTTAGAGAACTTTTGGTAGAGGTCCAAATATTAATTAATATTTAAAGATTAGTCCTATCTAATTTTTAAAAAAAAAATTAATCTCACAACTTTAATGTTTACCAAAAATACATTTAAATTAAAATTTTAGAAGATTTTATTGACTAAATTATTTCCTAAATGAAAATAAAAAATCATGTCCAAAAAATCTTATGCAAAATCATGTCAAAAAATCTTGCACTGCAGTCACTAGAACCCTAGATTCGTCGCCGTCTTCATCCCCACTCGTCGTCAATGCCATTATTGCCGTCAAGGTATCGCCATTATCGCCGTCATCAACTCCGACATTCTCGTCGTTCTCCCTCGCTGTTGCAATCATCATCCATTGCCGTTGTCGTCATCATCTCTCGCTATCACCATTAATGACCGTCAAAACCTCACTATCGCCATCACTATGACTACTCTGCACCATCGCTATCACCATTAATGACCGTCAAAACCTCACTATCGCCATCACTATGACTACTCTGCACCAAGTGTGTTGAAGATGATCTAATTGATACATTCAGTAGTTAAGGTACCACACAAAAAATGTACCTAATAAATGTATTAATTAGGTATGTTAAGATTCACATTGTTAATATGTAATTGATAAATGTATCAGTTACTACTTTACAACAAAATATGTTACAGAGTATTTAATTAATACATTTATCAGTTCAAATACCACATCACAGATGTAACTGATAAATATATTAATTAGATACTCTTACTTCATTTATTCATCGATGACCACTACTACATCGTTGACTACTCTTTGCTGTCGAGCCATCTCGCTTGATTCTCTGGTCGCTCACTAAAACCCTCTCTGTAAACTTTTCGCACGTGAAGAGGATGGAGATGAAGTTGTCGAAGGTCCAAATATTAGAGTCTGTGATGAGGATAGAGATGAAGGTGCTGGAGGTTTAGGTGGCGGCGGAGGAATAGACGACGATAATGAAAAATGACAGAGATAAAGGCAACTGAGGTTTTAGTGGCAACGGAGGGGCGCTTCGTTCATGGGGGTAAATATGGTGACATTGTAGTAGTGTTGGAAGAATATCCAACGCCAAAATAAAATACATGCTCGGGGATCCAGAAAATACATCTTTATTAAACTTTCAACAATTTAC
>JAOTRH010108838.1:0-15452 GCA_034768845.1 Heliamphora exappendiculata | reverse complement strand
TGTTGAAAGTTTAATAAAGATGTATTTTCTGGATCCCCGAGCATGTATTTTATGTCGGCGTTGGATATTCTCCCAACTGACTGTTCAAAATAGTATTTTAGTAATTTGGGGATTTAAAATTTTAAAGTATGAAAAACTTGAAGTTAAACTGTATAGAAAATCATGGATGCAAAGAACATATATATTAGGATACATAAAAATTTTGACATCAAAAGGATAAGATTTGGCCTAAAAATAAATTCATGCAAATTAAGAAATTTCTACTATATTCATAGGATTGAACATGGAAATAACACTTGCACAATCTTTATGGTCCTTGATTCTTTATTGCATGCCTCTACCTTACATATATTTAATTTATATATGAGTTATAGGTTATATCTAAGAATCAAAACTCATAGTAAATTGAGTTTTAAAAGAAAAAATGAAAGAAAATGGATGGGTTGGTTCTTACCTCTATCTCTTGGAAAAGAGATGGGGCATGATCTTTGAGTTTTAAGAACCAAAGATTGGCATTAGAATGCATGCATATACATTTAGTTTCTACCTTATGTGCTGGAATCATGAAGAAGAGAAGGTGTTGAGAAGATCTCTTTTGAAAAAATGAAGCCTCCCTCCTTGATCGATCCTTCAAGCAAGCTTCATTTCTTTTCTTCCTTTTTTCTTTTTTCTTTCTCTCTTCTTTCTCCCCTAGAGTCTATTTGTTTGGGAGATATACAAGAGGGATTGACTATTATTTCCAGTAGGATTCACATATCCCATGTTTGGGATAACAACCTCTGCAGGATTTTAAAATCTAATTGGGTGTTATATCCTTGGATTTGGTATTCCGAGGAAGGGCGGGAGTTATTATACATCATCTCTGTTGAAATGACCATACAATCCAACTACTTCACTCTATTTCAATATTCAATCCAACTACTTCACTCTAGAGATATTCCACTGACTGACTTCCATCTCTGCACATCTTTCTTTCCTTAAACAACTTAAGTATAGATATCTCATTGGAGAAAAAAAAAAAAAAAAAAAAGAAGGTCGTGAAGAATTGTAGAGAAGAGGGAACACCAAATTCTGTGAAGCTTTCTTGAAGAATTTATTAGGCATCTATGACTACAATCGAAACAAAGCAAAATTAGTAAATTTCCAATTTTTCTCAACGGAGGACAGAGAGGAGATGACTACTTGGCTCATTACTGAAGCGACTCAAGAAAAAAAGTTACGAAGCGTTATACATAATTGATGCCATTGATGAGTACATTGTTGAGAAAATGAAGGAATATGACGGTTACAAGCTTGTTGCTACTACTAATGAAGGTTCAAAAGTTGACAATGAGAGCAAGGAGAAAGAGAAGCAACCGAGAACCTTTGCAAACTAACAAACCCTAGTACACTTGATATTAAATAAAGGCAAACACGAACTTTTAGTGTGTAATCATTGTATCTACCAATCAATTTCCACATATATCCGAACATAAACAAATGGGAGAATATTATGTCTAAGTAGTACATATCTAAAGTTATATTTAAAGTATTTTTTATTCACTAATATATCCAAAAGTAATCCATATCTATCAATTTATATCCATAAAACCAAACATGCCTTTATTTTTTACTTTCACAAACACTTAGGGCTCCTAAAACTTTAGAATTTTTGTGCATAAGAGAGAGATTTCGCTGAATTTTAAAGGCCTTGAGTGCATGAGGGATCATGCCAAGTGGCATGAAAGCAGAAAATGGGGTTTTTTGGTTAAACTTTCACTCGAGGGAGAAAAAATTGAAAGAAAATCTGATCAGGGGGAGAAAAAATTTAAAGTTATACATAAAGTTACACAGTTGAAATGATAAAAGAAGAAGAAGAAATGGGACAAATGGCATAGGGCCATGTGATGGCTCACACATAAAGTGACATTGAGTTATTTTCACATTCAAAGGATGGAAAAAGAATTATGAAAAATATGAGTTATATATATAAACCTTTGATCTGACTATTTAAGTATATGAATGGGGTATTATAAGTATAGGTATATACCATCTTATTTAAAATAAATATAAAGTAAGCTAAAAATTAAAATAGGACCATCAGTTTTGTTTAATTGTAATAGAATAATTACAATATAGTTGACATTAAATATATATTGTTTAAGCGTGTTATTATAATATTAAAATATATATACTTAAAGGTGGCACATTTGGTGTTTTTAATAATTAAAATTAGTAATAGAAGAATAATATTTTTAATCAAATTATGTTTATAAAATTTGAATTTTAAAAATTTAATATAAAGATAAGGCATTGTTTGGCTTAAAAGAAGAAATGGATTGGTTAAAAAGCTTTTTGTTGCTTATTTGTTCTTGTTTCAAGAATTGGGTTATGGGCTCAAGGTTTGGGGTGTTCTTAAAATCTAAAAATAAATAATAAATAAAAATAAATAATAAATAAAAAGTTTACTATAAAATATCGACTTAAAAATGAAACATGTACAGGAACATAAACATATCATTATTTTAAATATAATAAACACGTAAACACAAAGTTATTGATTTATTTTACTTAATTTATTTATTTTATTTATCTTATTTTTCTAATTCAAATTACGGAGTCGTTATAAATAATTTGCCATGTGTGGGAGAATAATTAATGAGTAAGTCAGGACAACCACGTCAAAGCCAAAAATATATGGGAATAAAGTTACAAATGAATTTTTAAAAATATTTTTAAGTCTTACAGTTATTAATAAAATAAAATATTACACGAGTTTATATTATTCTATTCTATAGATAATAGTCCCTGCAAAGTACCGATTTTTTCAAGTATAAAATTATATATATAATAATATTATTTGTATAAAATAACATAAAAACTAAAAATAAGATTTAAAAGATAATTCAAAGATAATATAGATATGAAATTCTTAGTATCCCAAGAATGAGAGAAACCCTTATAATTTAGAAGTGTGGGCGGATTGTGTTTGATTGGATTAGATTGGAGCAAGTGGATAAAAAAATTTTAATCAACTCATTTTTGGCGATTGGTCATTTTTTTAAATCACCGTTAGCTCACATGGGTATCAAAATTAACAGGTTGGATGATATTTAGCGATTTTAACTAGTAATTTAAGCAGTTTAGCGAGTTAAAAAGTTGTAGACTTTTAAAATTATTTTATTAAATTATGTTCCTCAAAACACTAGTGTAATTTTTTAAAATAAAATCATATTTATCACGTTAAGTAAAAGACTAATAAAAAATAATAGTAGTTATTAAATAATAATAATAATAAAATAATTAAGTATTTCTAATAATAATATTTATATCGAATACTAATTGAAAAAAAACTAATCACAACATATAAAGTAGTAATTAAAATCACAATGTGATGACCCAAATTTTGCATAACATTCAGAGCGACAAAAAAAAAGAGACTATATTTGCAAAAAAGACAGAAACAAACTATCTAATTAAAATAAAAGTACCGTAATATAACAGTATTATAGCCTAACAGGGAAAAAACTGCATAAAGTAAAGGGTTCTTAAAGGGTTCTTAATACAACGTTCCAAATAGAGGGCTAAGATGTCCCAAAAAAAAAAAAAAAAAGAACTACCAAATGGCTCAAGTGAGCCAAGATTTCACCAATTCCTCTGCATAGTGCCGATAACGGACTCATTTGACTCATCAAAATATAGCATAAAACACCATTAGTTGCGATGCCTAGCATTAGAAGTGTCCATGAATTGAAATAATTTGCTCAAATTGTTCAATTTAATTCGACCAACATGATAATAGATGGTTAATTTTATTTATGATATAATCGAATGACAGGTCTTTCAATTTTTTTTTCTCTCGAGTGATGGTGGGTTTATAGATTTTGAGTGTAACCACCCATCGAACCCAACCCGGCCAATAAAAATTTAATTTTATAAATTTTTATATTTTTTTATAAGATTAAGTTACTAATTACTTTAATATTTTTGTGTCAAAACTATATAATTTTGATCTATGTGTGATTTAATTGATAAATTCATGATATTTTGAACTTTAAATTTATTTAAAAAATTAAATTAAAAAAAATTAAATTAAAAAAGACTATTATAATTAACTAAAAAATAGAACGAGCTCAACAAAAGAAGTCGAAAATGGGCAAATTCAAACCACCAAATCAAATCGCACTCACCTATGAAACCGTTAAACCTATGGGCCCAAAACCGTCGAACCCATTGGTCAATTGCGGGTGAAATAATTAAAAATCAAATTTCTGTGATCAAATGATGTGTCAGGGGCAACCCGACCCGATCCGTAAGCACTCAAACCCAATACGAGGATGTATTTAAAAGAATAATGTAGTAAATAGTTTGCCAAGTATCGACAAATAATTCGATGATAAGTTTCATAATAATAGTTCTTTTAATTTTATTAAAGTTAATTAAACTAAGTTATACTAGGTTCTCGTGACTATAAGAACCATTCTAGCTCTAACCAATAAGCACGGATCAAGTCTATTGATCGAAAAAGCGATCCTTCAGTCTCGATGATACTTTTATAATCGTATTAAGTGTCCAACAGAGACACCGAAAGGGAAGGCAGACCTTAGGCTTTTGAAGAGACACCGAAAGGGAAGACAGACCTTAGGCTTTTGAATCTTTACGTCAAGATTCAATATGTGATCAAGGCATTCTATACTGATTATCTAATTATTCACATCATTTACCAAGTAAGGTACTCCCTCAATAAAAATAATTGTGATAGTTCCACTAACATCTAGAAGCTACTCCCTTGATAATAATAGAACACAAGATACTCCCTCAAAAACAACTATAGGATATTGGATATTCTCCCAAAAAGTGCCATCACTCTAAAATTCATTTCAGTTGACATTTTTATTAAAGTATGTGGTTCCACAATCCGTACCCAGTGAATGTAAGCACGCAATCTCAGTTAAAAAAAATATATATACAAACTTCTCATGATAACATGCATATCAACGTAAGACATTAATTAAGAGGGTGAAATTCTCATTCTATCATACTTAAAAGACCATATAAACAATTGACACTTAGGCTAAAATGCTAATATTCAAACTAACACAACTCACTAGCATAATAATATTTAACAAATAATTAAACAATCATATTAACAAGTCACATGCTTACATTAATTAAAAACTAACATACCAGCATTTAATAAAATTAGCATATTATTATCAATACATGTCATCTATTCACATTTAACTGAATTAGCAAATTGGCAACTGACATATATTTCAACAATATTTAGCCAATAAATAACAAGACCTGACAATTAAATAAAGTTAAAAAACTTATAAATGATGTTTACATACCAAGTGACTTGAAACCACAAGCAGAAATTTCACATATACAGCTACTAATAGCTAGGATTAAAATAGTAATTTTCCCTAAAATTTCTAAATTTTGGAGTTAACTAGGTTTCAGATGTTCACTACATTTTTTATGAAGGTAACTTATTAAAACTCTGTTTATAAAAAGAGTTCTATCTAAAATGAGAAAAGATAATAGATCTAGACTTAATTATCTCAAATATATAGGGGACAAAATTTGTGAACTTGATTTAAAAATCCAAATAGTTCCTCTAACCCTATTCATAGTTTATTGCATATTTTAGTAGGAGTAAAAATGGATGTTAAGGAGCTCTCGTACTTGGTCTTGTTAAAAATACTTACTATTTTTGAAAAAATAATTTTAACTACAGAGTGTTTAAATTTGGCACACTTTAAAAAAAAAATACCACAACCTAGATTGTACTTTGGAATTTTGAGTGATTCCAATAAGATTTGAAAAAAAAAAGATAAAAATTTAACTTTTTCAACGGGTTTCATTCAAACATTCGTTTTCTACAATAAATCCACTATTGGGAGTAAAAATGGATGTTAGGAAGCTCTAGCACTTGGTCTTGCTAAAAAAATATTTACTATTTTTGGAAAAAATAATTTTTAACTATAGAGTGTCAAAATTTGGCACACTTACAAAAAATACCACAACTTGGAGTGTACTTTGAAATTTTGAGCGATTCTAATAGAGTTAAAAAAATAAGATAAAAATTTAACTTTTTCTACGGGTTTCATTCAAACAATCATTTTCTAAAAAAAATGCACTATTTTAAACTTGGCTATTCTAAATAGTGTTTAAGCCATTTGGGATTTAGAATTTTAAAAATATCAAGATCATGATACTTTTCTCCACAAAAAATCATGCGGGCAAAGTACATTCATACTAAATTACAGTAAAATTTTTAAATAAAAACTCTGAGATTAGATCCGAAAAGAAAATTACACAATTCATGAAAATCATGTTGAAAACTCCTAATTGAACACCAGGGACATATGCATGCACATCCCCTATGGTCATTGTTTCTATATTACAAGACTCCACTCCTCACATATGTGGTTTACACGAGTTGTAGACTATTTTAAGAATTAAAGCTCAAAATGAAAGGGTTTAGAATTGGAAAAGAAAATAAGAGACAAATTGCTCACATTTTCATCAAATGGAAAAGAGATGAACCATGAGCCTCTCTTTGAGCTTCGAGAACTAAGGTATTAATAAAATACTTGCATATATATGAAATTTCTATCTCGTATTTGCTGCGGTTGGGATGAAAAGTAAGAGTTATAAAGAACTCATTGATAAAAGTGAAGATCACATTCAGGCTTGTTGGGATTTGAATATCAGTCTTTAAATATAAACAGAAATACATATTCAAGAACACATAAAAAAAAACGCAACGATATACGTAGTTTGGCACAACCTGTTTATACTTACGAGTGAGAGAAATAATCAACAATAACTATAAAGTGTATAATTTTGAAATTAAAAATACCTCAAAACTTGACACTCAGAAGTTATAGCATGTGTAATTATATTTTTTTGTGTCTCTTTTTTTAAAAAAAAAAGAAAGAAAAAGATTAAAGAAAGTATAAGGAAAATAAGGCTTTGAATAAGAATAGGAGGAGAAATATCTTAGTTGACCTTGTTTTTTTAAAAATGATTGGGTTATAAGTTGACCTTGTTTTTTAATTTTTTTACTTTTAAGTTTAAAAAAAAAATTTGTTGAGTGACTCATTTAATAAAGTGGTTTATAAGATTTATTGGTAAAACATGGAGTTGATTTACTACTTTTTAAATTAATAAGTTAATTTATTGAGTTTTTTTTAAACCTAACACAGTTTTATTCTTCAAAAAATTACCTTTGTTCTTACATATTTTTGTTTTACATATTTTCATATTAAATATCTATATTGTTTGATAAACTTTAACAAATAAATTCAAAAAATATAAATTTTATAAAAAATAAATAAATATATATAAAATAAAAATTATAATTTAAAATTTTTAATAAAAAATAATTGTTACTTGTTAGTGCACCGCATTTAAAGTATTTTATTTCAGTTAAAAATTGCATTCAATATTATTTTATATTAGTCTTTTTTAATTGAAAATTTTTCATCAAAGTTCTATTTTTATAAATTACTTATGTATAGGTTTTATTCTAAATTTTATTTTCAACACAATTTTATTTTTAAATAAAATTTTTATTTTATTTTTATTTTTTATTTACTTTTTATTAACGTTAATAAAATAATAATATTTTCATTTTAACTTGTTTATCATCATATTGTGCAACGTTACCCGCCACTCCCGACCGAGTGAGATTGTGAATTTAGGAGAAGGTGAAGATGTTCTGGTCAGATGGGTTTCATTTTCATCTTTATCTTCATCTTCTTCCATTAACGCATCGAAGCAGCCTCTGTTGAGTTTGTGTTAGATCGTTGGCGGAGTTGCGGTCGCCGGCGGTGAAGTTGTAGAAGCCGTTGGTGGTGGCGTTGGAGGAAAGAACGGAGAAGAGGCTGTGGAGGTTGGAACTGTGAGTGCTGTCTGGGGAGTAAGTAGTGATGCTTTGGCAGAAAAAAGAAAGTGGATCTGAGGTGCCGAAGTTCAGAAAGTAGAGGAGGAGAAGAAAGAAAAAAAATCCAGAAGAAATTGCGGTGATCATTACCCTTTTGTTCGACTGAACTTGAAAATTAATAAATAAGGGTAATAAGGACCTAAAAGAAAATATGAATTTTTAAAAAAATTTTAAAAAAATGTGAACTATAAATAAGACTCAACTCAAAAAAAATTTTAAAAGTAAAATCTAATTATAAATAACTTTTTTTAATTGGGCATTTATTCCTTGGCAGTAAAGTATTAAAATGTTTTTAACAAGTTTATGTTTGAACTAATTTTTTTTTTAATTGTTTTTACTTAAAAATTTCTAAACAAACTCAATTGTTTGGCTTCAGTTAACTTTTTTTATATATATTTTTACATTTATTCTTTTACAAAAAAAAAGTCAAAAAATTAAAAAATTTACAAAAAAAATTAGTCCAAACATAGACTAAATAGCTCTGAAATCCTAACAACAGTTCGGTATTCATTTGATCAATTATTTCGGTTCCAGCATAAAGTTTTTTCACTATATTCTCCGATCAGAAGAAACATCAGCTTAATTGTATGCAATCTAGAGTCAATACAGATAAAAGAAACTTATGAGTATGCAAATAAATAAGAGTTTCTACAATTTGTGTGCACAATTGATTAGATTTTAGTTACTTTAGTTGGCTTGAGCTTAGGAAAAAATAAAAAAATGAATAAACATCTTTCCAGTTTTATTTTTTTCCTGGTACCCATAAAAATCAAAATGAATTAAGTAATTTATTTTTGCTGTTTTTCATTTCCACCTGAAATCTAATTTCCACCTGCTTCAATAAATGGGATTGATGAAGACTTATTTTCTTCAACAGTAATGACTTGAGAAGTTAAAAAACTTATATAGGAATTTAGCATTTCTTCCCGATCTAATCGCCATTTTGCAGAAGTTATAAAACGTAGTAATTCATTTTTAAAGTAAAAAAAGAAACAACATAAAATATTTTAGCATTTCCAAAAAGTTTAAAAAAAAAACTTTTAGGCAGTCTTAAAAATTTTTCATTTCGTGATCAATGGTTATGGAATAATGTTGGGTTTTGTGTTTTGAATTTTAGAATATTTTCGTTCGAATAAGCGTTCGGACTCCACGGAACAGTGTGTTAATTTAGTTTTATTTTAGTGCTGCATGTTTTGGCACGTTAATATTTTTCTAGTTATGTTGCTAATTTTTTAGTTTCTTTTATTGTTAGTATTGGTAGGCAAAAATAGTTTAAATTGCTACTTTTCTATTAGGATTTATTCTCCTACCACAATTAAAAATTTTCTACTAGTATAAATTAAATGTATCATAAGAGTTGTAGAAAACATAAGAGAGGCTCATAAAAGAGAATATAGAGTGTAGAGAGACAGATCGATTTAATGCCAGAGATAGAAAGAGTTTTTGTAAAAAGTGAGTTTTTGTTTGGGATAATTACACTTACTTTTCCTGAGATTTAAACTTATTACAGGGACCTCTCTTTTGGTTCACTTTTTAAAGCTCTTCTTGCATGTCATTGATCCACTTTTTATCACCAAGAGCATCTTTTACCATTTGGATTCAGTGAGGGAAGTGTAACACACATAGATGATTTCATTTTTAGTGGGTACCTTTCTTCTAGTTAACATGTCATTCCTAGGATTTCTAATAACAAGGTCAATTGGATGATTCAATTTAACCCTAGTGGATGGTTCTTTGGTGGGTGTGGGATATTCCTCAACTTGAGGAATTTGATCTCTCATCACAGACTCTTTAACACCCTCAATCTCTATCCCAGGTTCATCACAAGATGTGTTAAGATTCGACTCATTTGGACTCACCGGTAGTCTTAGGTTTCAAGAACGGGGGATCTAAATACCCTAGACTGTTCTTATCTCTAAAGGAAGACGGCAACTCAGTGATCCGAGAAGCTGTTTCACTTCTCTTCATCATAGAACTAGATTCAGAGAGGCCTTTCTCAAGATCATGAATCTTAGACTTAACAATGGTCAATTCAGTGAGGTATTCAAGTCTCTCTTCTCAATGTGAGCAACTTATCAGACAAGTTCATTTTGTGGGTCTTGAGTTTTTCAATTTCTTTGGTTTTCTACACTTTTAAGAGAGTTCATCTCCTTTTCAAGGATTCTAAACTTCGCCTTGATTTTCAGTTTATCTTTCTTGAGTTTAAAACACTCATTGACAAGTTCATTATATGCTTCATGAATGAATTTTATGTCATCTTCATCATTAGCCTCATCTTTTTCGCTAGTCTCATTAATGGACTCTATAGCTAGGGTCTCATAAACGGACAACTCATAAGAGAAGAGTCACTAACTATGGGAGAATTAGGGTGGTCGGAAGGTCCTATGGTGGCCACTAATACAGAAAAATTGGATTTATCAACCTTATCATCTGACTCACACTCATTCGTTTCTTCATCATCGCTCCCATCATCCCGCGCAACGATAAAACCCTTTTCTCCTTCTTTTTATAGGTGTTGGCGCACTTAGCTTGAATGTGGCCAAATTTGTGACATTTGTGACACTGAATTTCTTGAGATTTCTTAAAGCTAGAGGGTGTACTCCATTTGTCACTACTACTTAAGAGAAATTTTTTTGTTAGAAAAAGCAAATTTGGGAGAAGGTTGGTTAGAACTATTTTTTTTCCTAAATCTTACAATCTTTCGAAATTTCTTGGCAATCATAGTCGACTCTTTTTCATCAAACTCATGTTCTTCATCATTACTCTCAATGGAATCGACACGGGAGAATTTTAAAGTTATGCCTTTACTAGAGCTAAATGGGATTTTCTTAAAGGAAAGATGGTAGATTTTATAAGTTTGGAGTTTGTCCACATTGCTACAATAATCCATAAATATTTCACTTAAAATATTAAAAATATCTCAATTTTTATTAAAGTGTGATTATAAAAATAAATTAAAAAATTAATCTCAGTTAAATTTAGTAACTGAGACAGTATATATTCTTTAATCTCAGTTAAGTAAAAATTAAGATCGTTCTAGAGACTTTCTATCTCGATTTTTGCTAAACTGAGATTGTTTTATTTCTAATTATCGCGCCGTTCAGCCGTTCAGCTGAAAAACCCCTAGCGCCCAAATCGAATATATCAACCCTTCTCTTCCATGAAAAAGTTCAGCGCCCAAACTCTTGATGACCCCTTCTATTCCATTCTGCTGAAAGAAAAACCCTAGCGCCCAAACTCTCCGTCCAAACATCGATTGCTGCATCGAAGACTCGAGAGGATCGATTTCCATCAATACTATCTTTCTTCCATCGATTTTGGGTAGACTGTTACTGCAATGGAGCTTCTTAGCATCACTAGAAAGATCAAGCGAAAAGAGAAAGAAATGCGAATACTCAGTGTATGTTGAGAATCTCTCTCTCTCTCTCCACAGTAAATGTACATACATATATATAACTGATGTAATTATGTGTTAATTGTTGTTGCTGTAGGGGACTTGATAACTCAGAGAAGACGACAATAGTGCTGAGAATCAATGGTGAGGATACAACCGTTATCAGTCCCACTTTGGGGTTCAACATCAAGATCATCACTTATAACAAGTCAGCTTCAACTTCCTTCTTCTCTCTCCAACTTTCCTCCCCCAGGGCTCATTTCTATTTTTTATGCAGTCTTGAATCTGTGTACGTCCCAGTAATTTTCATTTCCGTTACCAATGGGCGTAGTTTAGTTTTTATGGCAGTGGATCTACTATGGAGTCTGGATGTTATTATTGCAACTCAAATTGTTTTATTTTGATAACAAACATCTCGATTACTGATTTGAGTCCACTATCAATTTTAATTGAATAAATGTCAATGCTTTGAGTTTCTTTCTTTTCCTTTCCCCCATCTGGAACCAGATAAAGCCTTGAGAGTCTTTTTATTCCTTTTAATTCCTCGAATTAATCTAGATCACATGATTTATAATTATTGAAGTTTTGAAGCAGTTTATTGTCATGGAGGGTAGTGGAATTAAATTTGATCTGATAATTGCAGGCATACCCTTAATATATGGGATGTTGGGGGAATCAGGTCTTACTGGAGGAACTACTTTGAGCAAATTGATGGTTTGGTATGGGTTGTTGATAGTTCTAATCTAAGAAGGCTAGATAGATGACTGCAAATTTCAGTACACAATCTTTTGAAAGAAGAGGTATATCTCATTTTGTTGTACTTTTTTATCATTTAAGCTGCATCTAATATGTCGCTCCCTCTCCCTCTCCCTCTCCCTCTCCCTTCTTGATTTTTAAAGATGTGTATGTCTTATTCAGAAGATTTAATAAAGACTTTGAATTTTTTAGCAAGTTTTGATTAGTGTATTTTTGTTGTTCAGTTCCAATATCTCTTTTGTTTGCCCACACTTATACAATTTACATTGAGCATTTTCTTTCATCTAGTTGTACTTAACTTTGAGTCATCATAAAATGGTGCCTTGCACCTTTCATAGATTCAAATTGTGCAAAATAATTTGTTTTATTTATTTGCTTTTATTTTATATGAATTTTTATCTTGCAAACAAATGAAATGGTTCTAGATCCTTGAGTGCACCTCATTGTTTAAGGATTGAGCTATCATTCTTCCTCTCGTCAATGAATTTTCTCCTAGCTCATGTGTCCTTAACATTATAGCAGTGAGTTTCCTCTCATCGAATTGGGCTGTTGGAAGCATTACCCAACACTTGCAATGACAATCACATGGCACAGGTAAGAGCTTCTGTTCAGAAGTCGAATAATTAATGTCACTAGATCGATACTCATAATGAACCTGCAAGAGCTCTTATTTAAAGCCACCCATTCTGAATATGTTTCATGGAATTTATGTTAGATCAATTATTTATGTTACATATTATCCTTTAATGTTAGTATCTTCAATTTGATCATTCAAGTTTTTGTTATCTCCAGGATTGGTCGGGACATTGATTTTGGAATCTCTGAGGGCGTGAATTTATTTGCAACATTATTTGTCAAGACAGCCAAAATGATTAATTATCTTAAAAGCCATATTAAGGCACGATCTCGTGATTGGTAAGTAAATCTATTTATATGTTAATTCTCTTTAGTCTATTGTTGTAACTCATAGTGATTCGTTTAATTCTCTTCTAATATCGAAAATACAGTCACAGTAATAGCATGTACAAATTTCACACCTAGACTACCTTATGGCTTTGTTTGCTCATTTGAGACACGCATAAACACTAATATTGTCTGTTTTGTTATTGTTGAATGTGGTATATGGTGAGACTTATATGGGGAGATTGAAGCACTGCAAAAAAATATTATCGATCAACCACGGTCAAG
Organism: Heliamphora exappendiculata; assembly: GCA_034768845.1. NCBI lineage: Eukaryota > Viridiplantae > Streptophyta > Magnoliopsida > Ericales > Sarraceniaceae > Heliamphora > Heliamphora exappendiculata. Next base: position 2,178 of record JAOTRH010108838.1, on the reverse strand, counting down.
GGACTATTCAGTAGATTGTTTTTTTTTTTTTTTCTAATTTCTAATTGTCTTTTGGTAGCTTTTAGAAGGTTGTGATTCCTAATTAGGTACTAAGTGGGATTTATTTTATTTTCAATTCCATATTTGATGCTATGGAATTATTTATGTAATACAGTGTTTTAGTGTTCAATATATATTTGAACTTTGTTAATTTGTTCTTGCCTTTGATGATATTTAATTATCATCCTTTTTTGATGCACTTATTGTATTTCAAAAAATAAGTTTCATAGGTTATGCATATAGTGAAAAAGATCTTTATATATAATTTTTTTTTACATAAATTATGTTTTTTAATCTCGATTTTTTACAGAGATTAAAAGTGCTTTCCATCTCGATTTTTAACTGAGATTAAAAGTATTTTTCATCTCGATTTTTAATCGAGATTAAAAGTATTGTTTATTTTGGTTTTGAAATTTTTTTGTTTTAATTTTTGACCGAGATTAAAAGTATTCATTTTTTAATCTCACCCGAAAAGATCTCAGTTTGTGAACCAAGATCGATTATATAAGATCTCAATTTTGAACCGAGATCTATTACAATTAATGTAGTAGTGCCACCAATTCTTTATTAGGGTTGGTATACTAAAAATCATATTTTTAGTATTTATTTTTATTTTAATAAAATTAATTTATTATTTTATGAGAATCTTTATGAGCAATGTATGTGTATTATTTCTTTAATGTTATGCATAGATGTCCGATATTCTATATAGTATTTAATTTGGTGTGTCGTGTACGGCTTGCACACAGAAGATCATATTTTAGGTTATTGCAGAATATAAGTTTTATGTTCACAATTTAGATAGAAATGAATATACCATCGGTATAACTGTAGCACATAATTTTAGTAGGCCTATCTTGGTTACGGGGAATAGTTAATAGCGTCATCTATTTTTTCGACTATCTGTGTTACTACACTTTGTGTATTGAACGGGACATTTTGGGTCATTAATTTTATACTGACTATATAAATTAATTCACACCTCAAGGTTATTATGAATAATGCTTATCCTCATAATCCTGAAATAATTATTGATTTGCGTATATTTAATATTCGTTATTTTGATTCATTAGAGGGTGCGATCTTATATGGGTCTATATTTTCAGTAAGTTGGATAGCGGTATTATTTATATAGCGAATATTAATTATTAATGAAATTCACGTCCTGAAGGATCGGGATTGATGATACCCCCTTAAGAAAGTTTATAAGTTTTGACCGGACTAAACTCTGCATGTGGATTTAATTATCCGACGGTCAAATAAGTTAAGTAGAATGGTTTAAGAAATATTAAGATGCCGATTAAATTAAATTGTCAGCAATTAAATTTAATTAGCGGGTATCGAAAATCTTAACGTGCGGAGAAATGGTAAGTATTTAATAACAGGAGCTCAATGCTATATGGTCTTGAGATTATGGGTCAAAGTGTAATTATAGTCTTTTAGTGGTGTGAACTATAATTCAGTATTTTATGAAAATTGTAAAAATTGTTACTGGTTTTTCATAATTGTAGATACCGGTATGAGGTTTGCTTAATTGCAAAAATCGCTGATACGCATCTGTGTTCCACTGGAAGTCTTACTCATAATTATTTTCAAAGTCCCTACTGTAGCCTTATATATATATAGATAAGCTAAACCAGTTTCATAACTTATTTTCTAAGACTAAAGCTGTTTTGATTATACCCATACGAGTTCTCGGAGGATTATAACCCACGCTATATCCGAAAATCGCATAAAGAAATACAATAAAAGATCTGGTAGGAGCCTCAACTCGGATTCAAATCGTAGTTGAAGATTCGACCGGTAAAAAGGTATTTATCTAAACTAATTTCATGTGCACGGGTTTTATTTTGATCGTTCGTCATCAAAAGTTTTATCTGGAGTCCGTTTCGGCGATTACCCGTCCATTTAATTTTTTTCGTTAATCGTTTTCAAAGACAAAGATCTTGGCAGCCTTGCCTCCAACAATTGGTATCAGAGCAATTTTATTTTTTATTTTCGGTTATCGGCGTCGGGTAATTTTAGAACTGTTACTAATTGTTAGTAAACAGGCAACCCAAGAGGGGGGGGAGAATTGGGTTTCTTTTCTAGCAATGGATAATATAAAAAACTTTTCAGAAAAACCTTTTAATATCGCAC
>JAOTRH010108827.1:0-15453 GCA_034768845.1 Heliamphora exappendiculata | reverse complement strand
TCGGTAGGCGGTGAATCATTCTTAAAAAAACTGCGTTTGCAGAACTTGATTTGTAAATTTTATTCTTGTTATTTCTGTTATTTCTGTTATTTTATTTTTCTGTAATTTTATATTATTGTAATTATTAAAAGTTAATAAAGATATATTTTCTGAATCACCAAATATGTATATATTTTTTAGCGTTAAATTTTTCTCAACAATCTTTAAAATGAAATTGTCTCCCAACAAATAATTCATGGTATGTTTGATAATGTGAACATGAGGAGAACGATGTGAAGTAACTACGGGAGGAAAGATATGTAAATTGATTTTGTTAAATGAATGAAGAAGATAAGATCTGTTCGGTTGTAAAAAATTATTATTAGAAAGTGGATAATGTTGTCTGGCTTAAGGGTGTTTCCCAGTTTGATTTTGGTTAAATTTTAAGTTAAATTAAAAATTAAATAATTTTAAATAATTTTAAAATTTTAAAAATTAAAATTGAATCATACATATCATGGAGCCTCATCGAACCGAACTAATATTTTACAATTTGATTTCAGTTTGTAACTGAAGACATAAGGCTAAGTATACACATTTTATTTTTTTGGCCTTTCAAAAAAAAGTATACACATTTATTTGCTCAATTCTTTCTATTATTTTTTAGTATTTTCTTATATTAATTTATTTTATATTTATTTTTTTACTTGTTTCATATTATTACAAATAAAGATCCTCATATTTATAAATAATGAATTTTATTTATTTATTTATTTATTTTTTATTTTTTATTGACAAATAGTTTAGAATTATACAATATTATAATGTTATGAGAAAAAATAAATCAAAAAAGTAAATAATAAAAAAAAAGAAGGAACAAAGAAAAAGAGAAGATGTAACAAATTAGTCCAATTTTATATCTTTTTTTTAAGTTTAATTCGTGAACAGTTGTTAATTATTTAGAAGTAGGATTAAACCATTTTTAAAAAATATTAAACCAATTAAATAATTTAAATTAGTCTAGACCAATTTACTGGTTCTATTAATATTTTGAACACCTCTAGTTTGGGCCAAAGTTGAGAGAACACATAAACAATGGTATAATAGGTATTTTTTTTATAAATATTATGACATCATTATTTCTCATCTAAATTGACAAATGATACACTAATTTTATGAGATAAAGCACTATGCAAATATAAATAAAAAAGATACAAAATTATTATGTTAAAATTGCAAATATTATGAGAAAAAAAATACAAAATAATTATGTCAAAATCACGAATCCCGTTATAATAAGCTTGACTTCAAGATAAATAAATGTAATATACCCTTTTGTAAAGAAGTTCGTTACTTCAATTTGGCCTTTACCTCTTTGTTTGGGGGCTTCTGTTGCTTACCAAAAGTTGTCTTAATTCTGTTTTGCTTCGATAATCCTTTTGACTTCAGTCTTCAGGCTAATTTTGTTTCGAAGAATTTTCTTATTTTCTTATTATTTTATCATAATTTCTAAGTTTTTCAATTCACGAAGAAAAATGTAAAAATAAAAAGATAATCTTTGAAAATGTTTCCAAAAGGTAAGATCGTTGAGCCACAGACAAAAAATAAAATAAAAAACTGGGATTATCATCTTCTTCTTTTTTTTTTTTGTATTTTTCTTTTAAATTTTGGCATTTATTATAAAATTTTATGTCCCTCTAATGTAAATTTAAAAAAAAAAAAAAAAACCTTAAAAGCTTTGGCCCAAAGTTGAAGAAACCATCAAAGATACAATAAAAACAAAAAAACGACTTAAAGTTGTAAGCCAAACAAACTCTTAGTAATTATGTAAACTTCTTCATTTTCCCTCAGAATTTAATTATTGTTAAATGAATTTTTTCATTTATTAAACAACGTAAAAGTCTACCACTCTTGTTTTTGATTTTAGGTTTTGCAGTTACATGGACAAAATTATGCAAACACTTCTTTTATTATTACTGACTAAAATTATGCAACATAATTTTAGGGTTTTTTTTGTCAGAATGGTTAAATTTTTTAATTGAGAATATTATAATAATTTTATTTTTAAAAAAATTAAAGTATTTAAATTATGTATAATTTTTTTTTAAAAATAAAAAATAATTAACTATTTAAAAAACCAAACGACATAATTTAAAAGCTTTTTTTATATATTGAAAAAAAATCATGAACCAAAGAACTGTAATAATAATTACAAAGAATTATGATGTATATTACATTACAAAAATTATTTTTTACTTACTATTAATAGTATATTTCATATTAAGGTTTCGTTTATTATGATATAAAACATTTTATAATAAAAAATACTTTTATGTAAAATAATTTTATAAAAATATTTTTTTTTATTTTTAATATTTGATTAGTACCTAAAATAATATTTTTTTTAAAATAAATATAAATTTTAAAATAAAATAATTATTATTTTAATAAAATTTATTGTCACCATCAGTGCAACCAGTCAATCGCCACTCCTCCACTACCATACCCCACCATAACCATAATCAAAACTACTGTCACCCACCACCATCACCACCATCACACACCATCAACACCGTAACTTGCACTGTGCCATTGTTGCCATTATTCTTATCCTCGATACCATCACTTCCTCTCTTAATATAAAAAATAATTTAATTTTTTTTATGTACAATATTTTTGATCATTTAATAAAAGAAATTTTACACACAAAAAAAATACCTATTGCGGTTGTAAATATGCAAAAATTTATACGGTATTGGCCGAATTATAACAATTATTCATTAAAATTCAAGATTACCGATACCAGAAACTCTTCAAAAGAGAAAAAAAAATGAAAAAAAGAGAAAGAACAGAAAAGAAAATGCAAACGGAAGAAAAAGACTAAAAAGAGGGCCTTTTTCAGACTTTTCAGGCCACATTAGAAGTATCGTCGTCGAAGCTCCAGAGTTCGATAGCGCCGCCTACCGCGACATTCTCCTGGGCCGGATTGGATGGAGCAGCAGCCGACTGCCCATCAAGGTAAGGAATCTGGTAGAATTTCATGTAGGATTCGTAGGCCATCAGCTCTTCCGACAGCTTCTGCACTTCGCTCTCTTCCTGATCTTGCTCTTCCGTCACCACCGGTTTGATCGCCGCCGGTTCCTTCACGTTTTCTATCACCTCTTCCTTTTCGGCCTCTTTCTTCACCTTCGTCTCACCGAAGCAACTTTCTCCGTTTTGATTACAACCCATCAACGAGTAAGCACTTTCTGAGCCAGACCCAGAAATTTTTTCTTCGTTCTGAAGGTGATGAATAGCCGCAACGTTGTGGGTGTCGATGGGACAGGGAAAGCTGTAGAACCCATTACAGTTGTATGATTCGAACTGGTTCAGATTATCACCAAATCCCTTGTAAGCTTGATATGGAGGAGGATTGGGAATGTAATCGTCGTTTTCGTTGGGGAAGTTAACTTTGGCTTTGTTTCCTCTGATCTTGCGCGCTTCCCTGTCGTAGGCTCTGGCGGCCTCTTCTGCGGTGTTGAAGGTGCCAAGCCAAACCCTCACACCTTTCATCGGATCTCGGATCTCAGCTGCCCATTTCCCCCATGGACGCTGCCTGATTCCCCTGTACGGGTTCTTGCGTCGCCTTTTCGAAGCCTTACCGACACGCTCATCACCTGTTCGTAAAAAGTGCACAACCAGAAAGAAATATTAAAATAACACACAAGGGTGAAAGATTCATCTATGATATGAGCTACAAAGAAAATTACTAGCTGTGTGGATTTGAGCTCGTTTGAAAGTGGGCAGTTGATCTTTTGCGGGGTAGCAAGTGAATTCAGTGTTCAATTTGGCGGTGAAAGAAGAGTTGGGCCAGAGGTCAGAAGCGGAGACGCGACGGTTGCCGTTGCGAGGGGCGAGTTCATTGAGGATTGCGCCGCCACACATTCGTTTCCTTTTTTCAAAGCTTAGAAGACTTCTGGTTGGAGAACTCACGAAGAATTTTAGAAGAACTGAGAAAGAGAGAACGAGCGTGAAGGGGGCCTTTGTAGTAGCTGAGCTTTCGTAGCTGATTAATGATCTGATGGCGGCGTGAGATAGTTTTTTTTTTTTTTATATTTTAGTTGGGGGATAGTGTTATGCTTAAAATGACAGCACGGTGTTGCTTTTTGTTTGGAGTTAATTTGTAAATAATATTTTATAATTAAATTCGTTAATTAAGTAAAAATTGTCAAATTTACTATTTATATAAAAATTTAAATTGATTTAATATTTTTATATAAGTAATTGAATAAAAAATTTTAATATTATTTTATAAATAAATAAAATTATAATTTTAAAAAATTATTTAATAAATATTATTTAATTACTTAATTACATGTATTCGATGAATTTAAATTTTTATATTAATATCAAACTAAACGAATTTTACGTAATAAATAAATTTAATTATAATAATTTATTTGTAAATTCGTCCCAAACAAAGCACAGCTATGTCGTGCCTTTTTTTTTTTCTTTTTTTGTGTTTAGTGAATTTTTTTGAATGTATTAATATTTTTGTAAAAATATTCTTTATAAAAAATCAAAAAAATTACAAAAAAACCTCTTTAAAATTGTTATGCGACTTTTTTTAATTAGTTTTTTGTACTTTTTTTAAAAACAGTTATATTTTTAAATTTATTTTATTATTATAAATTGAAAAAATAAAAAAATTAGTCCAAAAAATTTAAATAGTTTATGAAAAGAGAAAAAAAGCCACACAAAAGAAATTCACTAAAAAAAAAAACCAAACATAGTGTTACCAACCTACAAGTCTGACATTGCGTGGTGGGCAAATTTTGGAGGATACAGTACTCCCCATTTTCTAATTAAATAATTTTTTTGAATTTTTTAAGGATGTTTTGTTAAATTATTTTAATAATAAACATATTTAAAACTAAAACGATTGTTTATATTGTAAATTGTACCGATAATATTATATATAAAAAATTAAAATAATTTGACATTATAATTACATAGTCTGACAGATATTTTTATAATTTGAAAAATAGACTATATAATTTTTGAAGAATTCATGTAATTCAATCATGTACTTATCTATTTTTATTTAATTTAATTTTATGTGTAAATAATAATTTTAATATATTAAACAATATAAATGATTTAAGTAATTAAAATTTTAAATAATTTGGACTGAGTTTATGAAATCTTGAAAACACAAACCAAGTTGAGGTGTTTGGTATAATTATAAAATTATAAATTATAAATTATAAATTATAATTAAAAAGATGTAATTATTAACTTGAAATAAAAATTAAAAATATTGAATAAAAAATTTATAATTTTAAGTATTAAAATTTATATTTATTAATTTAAAATTATAGCTCACAGACATATAGGTATAAGCACAATTATTTAATTATTTTATTGAATTATAGATTAAAAGTCAAAATTTAAACTCAAACAAACACCTTCATATCTCGTCAGATTCTATAGCAAATCAATCATGTCTTCCATATCTCATCAACAATGGTACTGTTTGATAAAATTGGTTATTTGTTATTCAATTTTATTTAATTTTGTTACTAATTAATATTTTTTATTATTTAATTAAAATATTATATTTCTTATTTTTTCTCATCAAGACGAGTTAAAACATTAAAATTTTATAATCAAAACAGAAAAAAATTTTAAAAAATAAAAATAAACTAATAAATTAAATTTTATATTTTATATTTTTTTATTTTTAGTGAATTTTTTTATCTTTTGATTAAATTTTGTTATTTTTTAGGTGCATCTAATCGAAACAATTCAAAAATATTAAATAATTAAAAAATTAAAAAAAACAAAAATAACCAATATTGTTGACATTTAGCCCAAATTGATCTAAATAACGTTAAGGCCCAAACATGGCCATAAATAGAGGTCAAGTAATTACACCAAATTAATATATTAAATTTGCACAATCACCAACATTAAATATAAGTAAAATATATGTAAAATTAATTATACTAATTATTTTATCAATTTTTTTAGTTCATCTCGAACAAATTTTTTTTAAAAGTGAGTATTTTTTATTAAAAGACAAAAAAATCACTAAAAATAAAAATAAATAAAAAAATATCTTATAACTTATTTTAGTTTTTTTCGCATATTTAAAACTCTCTTTTTTATTGTTTGATCTATGGAAAATGCAAAAAAAAAAAAACTAAGAATAAAAAATTTCAGTAAAAACTCTATAAAGTTGAATCTTGAACTTGATAAAAATGTTCAACTGTTATGGCCGACCTTAAATTTTGTCAGTAGTGATCCAAATCCATTATTCTTTAGGAACTTGTTGAGAATATTATTTATATAAAAAATTAATTTAATTTGATATTAGTGGTCAAATAATCTTATAATATTTATTTAAATAAAAATTATAATATTTAGAATAAAATATTTATTTTATTTAAGATAAATATGTTCAAATAATATTGTTATTAACATTTGTATATGAATAACCTTTTCTAAATACCGTGAGTGAAAATTCTGTTTTTAAAACATTTTCTTATTCTTACCGAAGTTTCTACAATTAGGAAACGAATGATGTGTAGCGATATTTATTTAAATTTAGTTTCTGTTTGGGACGTCTAAAAATAGTTTTTAAGAGATTTAAGTTTTTTCTTTGACAAAAAAGAAAGAGATAAGATTGAATTGTTTAGAATAAAGACTTTTTAAATTTGTAGCGATAACTTTTCCTATTTTTTTTCTTTTACTTTTTACTTTAATTTATAGCATTTAAACTGATTTTTTTTTGACATTTTTACTTTTTAAGAATAGAATTGATTTTTTTTAAATTAAGAGTACTATTGCCATTTAATTTGACGAAAAAGTGAGATTATTTAGTATGTGTGTGACTTTCTGGGGGACAAAGTCATGGATTTTTAAACATACCAAACAGTGCAACTTGAAAATGAATTTTTTTTTATTTAAAAAAGCCTAGTTCTAAGTGAACCCAAACAGGCGCTATGGTACTATTGCCATTTAATTAAGTTTATGTTTGAACTATTTTTTTTGGGAGTTTTTTTATTTAAAAGCTTTCAAAAAAGCTGACTTATGTAACCTCAGTTGGTTTTTTTATATATATTTTTATATCTATTTTTTTTTAAAAAAGTTAAAAAATAAAAAAACTTACAAAAAAAAATTAATCAAAACACAAGTTAAGAGTATTACTTAATTCTCATGAACTAAAAACCCGTTCAAAGTGCCATCTACACTATTTATTTGTATCACGTTGTCCCCCTTCATTAGGGTTCCGTGACACAAGCAAAATAGTTGTAGAGGAGGGCAAAGTGATACAAATAAATAGTGTAGAGGCTACTTTGTACGGGTTTTTAGTTCATGTAGATTAAGTAATATTCGCGAATAATATAGGGAGTGTTTTTGTAATTTTTCTTTTTTTAAAGGTTTTTTGTTTAAAAATATTTTAAAAAATCCACTTTGTACGGATTTTTAATTCATGTGAGTTAAGTGATATTCGCAAATAGTATAGGAGGTGTTTCTGTAATTTTTTTTTAAAGATTTTTTGCTTAAAAGTATTTTAAAAAGCTCACTTGTTTGGTTTTAGTTAATTTTTTTTAACATTTTTTTATATTTACTTTTTTATAAAAAAAATCAAAAAATAAATTTTTTTTTAAAAACTAGTCCAAATACAAGTACGTGTGTGACTTTTTTTGGGGAAAAAGTAATAGATTTTTTAACATACCAAACAGTGCAACTTGAAAATGAATTTTTTTTTAAAAGCCTAGCTTTAAGTGAACCCAAACAGGCGCCTATGGTACGAGTCTCTTGCTTTAAAATGTCAAAATAAATTTTGCCAATTGTGGGTAAAATAAGAGTCTCTTTCTAAGGTTTCATTTGGTAAAGAGTATAAAGTTTAATTTTTTATCTTTTAGTTTAAAGTTAAAAAAGTTAAAACATCTCGTTTATGAACTCAAAAGCTTTTTAGGTTTTTAATTTTTTTAAAAAAATTTAACCTTTTAACATTTTTACTTTTTTACATGAAGTATTTTATATATATTTAAAAATATTATAACTTTTTTTATAAATATTTATTTTTTATAAAAATTATGTTTTGAAAATTTATTCGTCAAAATCTATCGAATAAGATCCATATTGAATATAAGATATATATTGAATATAAAATTATATAAAAATAAATTTTAAATAATTATAACAAAATGTGGTTAGATAACTTGGTTATAACAAAATCTGGTTATAAAAAACAAATGTGTATAAAAAAATTATAATTTTAATGTTATCTTACCAAAGTTTATTTACCATACCATATATTATTATCACATTGATTTATTAATTTAAATTTTTTGGTCACAAATAAAAACGTATAAGCGCAATTATTATAGTGTTTTACTGAACTATAAATTAAAAGTCAAATTTTAAACTCAAACAAACACTCTCCTCAGATTCTACAGCAAATCAATAACGTCTTCCTTGTCTCCTCAGATACCATACCAAATCAATCTTCCCCTTGGGCTAAATGTTGTGAATTTTATTTTTTTTATTTTTAATTAATTTTTTTTATTTTTCCAAATTTTCTTGAAAAAATAAACTGAAAAAAATAAACAAATTTTGTTCAAAAGACAAAAAAATGTACTAAAAACAAAAATAATTAACATAAAATTTAGCTTATTAACTTATTTTTTATTTTTTTAAATTTTTTTTATATTTTGATTAAATATTTTACTTTTTCGATTTGTCTCGATGAGTAAAGTCTTAAAATATAATAATTTAATTTAATAACAAAAAAATTTACTAAATACAAAAATAAACACCATCAAATAAGCAATTATCCCATACATGATCAATAATATCATAGTCATAGATTATATCAAATTAATATATTAAATGGCGTGGCATAATTATTAACATTAAATACAAATAAAATTTATATAAATTTGATTGTCCTAATGTTTATAATTGTGCCATATCACTTATAGGGTGTTTAGCAAAATTACTCATAGTACATTTTAGTTTTCTACTACTGATTTTAGTTATAAGTTGTAATTTTTTTCAAATATTCATTGTTTTTACTATAATTTATAATTATTTTTTTTTGTTTTAAGTATAAATTATAATTTTTATTAAATATTTTCAACTTCTACTTTAAATTATAACCTATAAACTATTAATTTTAACAAAGACAAACACCACAATATCATGCAGAATTTGAGCCTATAAACTCCATATTAAAAGGTGACTTTCATGCTTGGGTTGGGCTAGGTTTTGGGTATAGTTTTTCATTTATAATTTTTTGGTTAAATTTTTTTTTAATTTGTCTTGAGAAAAATTTTAAAAAATTGTATTTTTTATCCAAAAATGAAAAAAGTCATTAAAAACACAAATAAGCAAAAAAATATCTTATGACATATTTTAGTTTGGCATATTTAAAACTTCATTTTTTTAGTGTTTGATCTATTGAAAACGTTAAAAAAAAAAACTACCTAATAATAAAGATAAAAATAAGAAAAATAAAAATCAAGATTGGCCTCTATAAACTTTGAATATTGAACTTTATAGTAAAGTTCAACTGTTATGGCCGATCTTAAATTTTGTTGGTGATCCAAACCGTATATTCTCTAGAATTCATTAATAAGATTATTTATGTAAAAAATTAAATTAATTGGATATTAGTGATCAAATAATCTTATAATATTCATTTGAATAAGAATTATAATTTTTAAAATAGAACATTTATTTTATTTAAGACAAATGTGTTCAAATATTATTGTTATTTAATATTTAATTAATATTTTTATATGAATAATCTTTTCTAAATATCGCGAAGTGAAAATTCTGTTTTTAAAACATTTTCTTATTCTTAACGAAGTTTATACAATTAGTAAACGAATGATGTGTAGTGATAATTATTTAAGTTTTTTCTTTGAGAAAAAAGAAAGAGATAAGATTGAATTGTTTATAATAAAAACTTTTAAAATTTTTTGCGAAAACTTTTCCTATTATTGCTTTTTACCTTTTACTTTAATTTGTAGCATTTAAAATGATTTGTTTTTGACATTTTTACTTTTTAATAATAGAATTTGTTTTTTTAAAATTAAGAGTACTATTGGCATTTAATTCGATGAAAAAGAGAGATTATATTGTATGTGTGCGACTTCTTTTTTTTTTTTTGAGAAAAAAGTAATGGATTTTTTAACATACCAAACAGTGCAACTTGAAAATGAATCTTTCTTTAAAAAAAAAAAAAAACTAGCTTTAGTGCATCTTACTGAAAAAATTTGGTTGACTAAATCATGTGCTAAACTAATGTGGTTAGATATCTTGGTTAACATAACTGAAAAAATTCTGTTTATCGACTGATTTGTATAAATTAATTTTTTTAAATAAGCTAAACGATATAAATAAGCTTAAAATAATTAATCCTAAAAGCAGCAAATATAAATAATCACAACCACACACGAGACAATAATTTTTACGTGAAAAACTCCAAATCGAACAAAAACTACGAGACCACACCGAGTTTAGAAAATCAAACACTATTAAATGTTGGTTATAACAGAATCTTACAAACCGACGTTGTACCACAACCAAATGTTTGAAAGTCTACTCCTGACGAATCCACGTACACTAATTTCTGTGCTTGACCACCGTTGGAACCCACCACCAGACTTCAATGCTGACGAACTCCTCCACCAGGCTTCAACACTTGAGAATCATCACAAGCGACTCCACGAACACAAACAGATCGTTGAAGGTTTAATTGACTTGATGATTGACTTGATTGCGCGAAAGCTTATTAAATCATCAAGTTGTTGTAGCAGAGCTTGCATCTTCAAAACTTGTGGTGGCCAGGTTTCCCACCAAATAATATAATCACCCGTCTCACCATAAACCCTTGCTAGCTATCTATATATATGAAGGTTTTCAAAACCCTAGCTGCCTAATTTAATAAAAGAAAAGCTGCTAAATTAACAATTGAGAAGCTGCTAAATCAACAATAGGAAAGCTGCTTAATCTACCTAGTTTCCTATTTATAATAACCCTTCCAAAACTCTTACTGCTGCTTAAAAAATATCTTGTTGTCGAGACCTCTCGATCGGTCTATTCACCACTCGAGCGGTGTAGCTTGTAATGCATTGAATTTTTGTTGCAGGCTTGAAATACCGAGAGGTGCTATAGACGGCTCGATGGACCGCTCGAGCGGTCTGTCAAGCGATCTGATACTGCGGGTTATTTTTTTGATATTTTTTACTCCGTTTGAATAGCCCTACAATATTAAAAAAACAAAATTCCAAAAGAACAAGTGTCAAATTATCAATGAATTAAATAAATAATTTGAATAAACATTTGTCATAGATTTGCCAAACATAAAACGAATATTGCTTAGGGTAAAATTCCTAGCAATCTCCCCATTTGACAATTCTGTAACAAAATTCAACAATCTAAAATATCCAAGTATGAAACCAATGACACAGCATCAATTCCTAAAAAAATACTGACTCGACACAGACACAAAAAAAACATATAAACACCCCCTCAAACATATAAACAACTACCCCTCAAACATAACGCAAAAAAAATAATAATAAACGACTCCTCAACAAAAAATCTAACAACAAAAAAATACTAAACCTAAGTCCGCTATTATCTCTCTCTTTTTTTCACGAATTGACAAATATATACAAGAAAAAAAAAATTTGAGAAAGGAACAAGATTAAAAAGCAAGTACCAGATCCAAGCATATTTGCATTCACTTAAAAACACAAAAATCTAGTCAAAGTGATTAAAACACGCACAGATTCCATGATACCCAATATTCATATATGAACGGACACAATTAGAGTAGATTCCATATGAATAAGTGTGTGTGACTTGAAATATTTTAAGATTCCAAGATTAATTCCGCATGAGATTTATATGGCTGAGTCACATTTATTTATCAGTTATCCAAAAAAAAAAAAAAGTCAAACCAGTTTTGACCAAATTCACTTTAAAAGCTAACTCCACCTCAACTAGAGACTGCAACATTTTTATGCTTTTTTTTAAGGCGGCTTTCATACTAGTACAAACGAAAAAGCAAGGTTCACATAGGTAGCCATTTCTTAAGTAAATTTTTGACATAAATTTCAAGGTGGCTGCACACTAATACGTACGAAAAGACACGGTCTGCATAGGTAGCTATTTCCTCAAACCAACCAAATAAAACCAAAAGAAGGAGGGAGTTTAAACATTAAGATCAATTGGGTCGCCACTATGTGGTCATTTTGTGAAAATTTTAAAAAACTGAAAGATGAAAAAGACCCAAAAAAATATAATCTCATTTGCGAAAGATTCTTGCATCTATCAATGTTCAAGCGGTGTACAGAATAGACTCATCTCTGAAAGCGTTCTATACACTATGAACTAGGCTATCCAAAAAAAAATAGCGGTAGTTAATCTCAAAGCCTAAAATAATGAGATTTTAACCAAATAAAATAATACACAGAAAAGGTACTCAACCTTTAATAAAGTTCCCCACACATATATATAATTTTTTTTAATGATGAAAAAAACTAAAAAAAAACTCAAACCCAAAAAAAAAAAAAACAAGACTCAAAACAAACTATGGACTATAATTAGCCAAAAAGCTATCTAAATCACTCTTTCGAACCCAAATTTTCTTGATTTTCAAAGGCACAGATTCTGGATTAGACATCCAATTTTTTCTAGGTTGTTGTAGTACATCAAATCTAAATATATATTGATCAATCAATCTAGTGCAGTGAGGTTTGATGTGTCCCTTTATACCATAGTGATGACAAATGGGCACAAAAAATGTATTCCTATTCAATTTCATTCAATTGGGACGTGTGTGACCAATAATATCATAATGATGACAAGTAAAAATAAATGTAGCATTTCTTATCTCACCATGTATAATGGTGGATTTACCTGTCTGATTATGCCACTTTCTGCCACTTTTTGCCTTCACAAATTTTGGTGCAGACTCAGGTAAAATTGGCTAGGCAATTTTTTCTTTTCCTTTTCTCGAGTTGCTTGAAGAAGCACTCATGAATCCAAGTCCACTCCTATCAGTCACTGCCTTTTGTGATTTAAGCATATCATCCAAAATTATAGTGTCTGCATTCAATTTCTTGAAAGTGAATTGAGCATTTAATAGATATTTTTCAAATTTAATTAATTTTAATTTAAGATCAATTTTTAACTTAACACAAACATGCAAATCTTTTTCAAGAATTTCAATCTTAGTTTGTCTAGTTTGACACATTTCAAACAAGTCATTTTTTTTTTCCTTATCACATTTTGCAAGTTTTTCACACAAAGTTCTCATGTCTGATTTCACAACTACAAAAATGCTATAAGATCTCAGTTAAAAACCGAGATCTTTTACTTTTAATCACGATGTCTAAATCGGGATATATGTAGGCGTGATTAAAAGTCCCTTATTTTCAATCACAGTTTTTAACTATGATTAAAAAGCTCACTAAACCTAGATTGTAATTAAAAAAAGTGGCATTAATCAAATCAACACCGTGTTTTCAATCTCAATTTTTGTATTAAAACCGTGATTGTTTCTTTTAAAAGATCTCTTTTTTTATATAATCGTGATTGTTTCTTGTAAAAGATCTCGATTTTTTATATAACTGTGATAAAAAAATATTAAAAATCCCACTTTTTAACTGTGATAAAAAAACATAATTTCTGTAAAAAATAAAAATTATATAAAAAGATATTTTTTATATGCTTATGCTACCTACATAACTAGGTGAAAATGCACAATATACCTATACCACCATCCTTTCACTCAACACATCAGCCATATATTACATATCAAACAGCTAACAAATTCAATAAAAAAACCAATAAATTTAAATTATTTTATAGCCTTGAGTTAAATATTAAAGAGACATAAATGTAATGCGCAAACTAATACAAAAAATTGTAATTTAATATTCATTTTACGACTTGCACTTAAAAAAATTATTATTCATCCTAGATACAATTAAAAAAACTACTCAAGCTAAAAGCATTCAAAATTCTTCATCAACGATGCTCTTTTGAAGTACTTTAATTAGTGCCTTAAGTTGTTTGGTTTTGAGCTTTCATATCCTTCTGCATATTCTCATATAAGCCATCTAACATACCTGCATTTTAAAAGTGAAATTAAATATTTTTTTAGATTACAAATCTTAGATTAGCACTTTGCTATTATGATGTATCTTATATGCGGACAAACTCATGCTATATGATACTGCTTTTAATGGGTACGGGAGCTATTTCAAAATTGTCAACCATAGTAAGGGTAGGCATTATAAATGTGAAATTAAATATATTTTTTAAATATAAATAGAATGCAGACACTATGGTTAATCTATAAGAATTAGAACCATTCAAGCATATATAATGTATAGCTTAATACCATGTAAATGAAATTTCAGTGTCAATATCATCTAAACTCACAGCGCACCAACCTCCCATTTAATAGATAAAGTTACAAATACAAATATTTGGAATCATAGAGTAAGGCTGCCTCATGCTTCCACTAATGAACCGCAGACAACATATGTTACAAACTTAAAACGAAAAGGCAAAAAATCATAAACCAATAACCCAACAATCAACACAATTTCTTGGCTCTCTCATCACATCCCTAATAGTTCAATTGTAGAAGACATTTGCAAAGTTTTTTAGCTTAATACTTGAGTGATTTCACTTGATATAAAAGTCCTGAATTTAATTTTCAGATATTCAATTGCTAGAATATGTTCCATTTATTCAATCCAATCCATAATCAAATAATAGAGTAATTTTTTTTTCTTTTTTATTTAATAGGGATAATTGAAAATAAAGATATGCACTAACATCAGCAAATGGAAATGCACTTTGAGATTTTTTTTATTTCTTCCTGTTTTGAGTATTTTTTTTAAGTAATTCACATGTAGAAGACAAAAAGCTAAACTCACTTATGGACATGAAAATAAGGCACAAACAGCCTTCTCATTGTGTCAAGACACTTAAATTTTGTTGTCATGATTAAAATTATCAACAAAGAATAACAGAAAGTAAAATTGGCTCACTTATCTTTTTAAGAACAGAAAAATATAGAACTTGAAAGAGAAGGAGTCCGAAATTAATAAACACACTGCACAATAAAAAACAAGTGTTAATCCACGAGTGTAAAAAATGTCGCTACAATTTTGATTTAGAAGAGTTTTTCTGACCTCAAATATGTGAGGTGTGTTGCTTTTATTTATGAAATTGTATGGAAATAATTGGTACCCAAGTGATCACATACTAAACATGCATTCAACAACATCATGTGTGTTAAATCCTCTTTATACATTACATTCAAACGGTAAATTCTAAAACAATACACCACATCTCAAATTTTAACATTTTAAAACCATACTTATCATCCACAACATTGAATTGTTACAAAGTGACATCTAACTACAACATGAAATGGAAAGTGAGGCT
>JAOTRH010108795.1:0-47506 GCA_034768845.1 Heliamphora exappendiculata | reverse complement strand
ATATATATGTTTAATCATATTTTTTTAAAAATATTTGTTTTTGTTAACTAATATAACAAATTTTATCTTTTTTTTCTTTAATTTATTTCTTTACTTTACTTTTCTTTTCTTTTCTTTTTTATTTTATATTTTATTTTCTTCTTATTTTTTCATTTTTTTTTCTTTTATTTCCCCACACAAACCGTCTATCCCCTTCCCCTTTCTCCTTTCCCAGCGTACTTCTCCCTCCCACCCCAATTTGCTTTCTCTTTTTTTTTTTTTACCACTGGTATATATATATATATATAACTTTCAATTATAATTTTTTGTAACTTTAAATTAATTTTTTTTAATCAGCAAAAGAAATTTACTCAAAGAAGAATAGCAACTAGAAAGATAAATTCCAATACAAAAAGGCATCAAACTCTCAAAAAGAAAACAAAACTATCATATACGGTTAGCAAGATGCCAACCACAAAGCAAAGCAAAAGCTAAGCATAGCAGGAAACCAAGCAAACCAATAGCTTCCCATGACAGCCAAATCACAGAGAGAAGAACTAATGCAGAGCAGAAGACACCAATGCACAGAAACTTCATTCACACTTAGGCTTTCCATGACAGCCAAACACCATTACTAATCAAAAAACCAAATCACAACAGCAAACCAATGGCTTCCCATGATAGCCAAAGCACACCAGAAGACACCATTCTCAACGGAGAAGCACTGATGCAGAGCATACCAAAACACAGCAAACTCCCACCCACGAAAAGGCTACCCATGACAGCCATACACCAGGCTTCCCGTGACAACCATACTTATCTGGCGAACCGATTATCGTTGGCGACAACCTATCGGTGGTGATGCAAAGGTGGCCACAATTTTGTGGGGATGGTGGCTGTGATGGTCGGCAGCGGTGATTTGTGGTGGTTGTGGGTGACTCGCGGTGGTTGGTAGCAAGGTCCGATGGGTGCGGGGTGTTCGGTGGAGGAAAGAAAGTATCGGGTGAGGGAGAGATATAGAGGATAAGGATTGGGATCTATTGGTCCCGTTCAAGGTGGTTGAACAGTCAGGGGTGGTTGCCATGTGTGCCTACACAAGAAAATGGTGAGATGCCTGCCGGTGGTTTTATACCGGTAAATCCTCCGATGATCAAGTCAGGCAAGGATTTTAGAGAGAGAGAGAATAACTTGATAGAGTAATTTAGAAGAGTTTCCTCTAATAAAAAAGAGTACATACCTTTGCCTCTGAGGGTGTTGACTATTTATAGGAAGAAATATACTTGACCCGTTTTTAGAGTCCGACAAGACCGGAGCAGGTCGGGTTGTACTACTTCTCTCTGATCAATGCATAGCTGTCAATCTGATGTTGATTTATCATTGCCATCATTATATCTTTCTACAAGTTCATTTTGTCATGTCATGCTGTCCATCAGTACTCATACTCAGTTTAGACTAAGTCAATCCTTTCTGACTCTTTAGTCCCAGAGTTGGTCTACTTGCCACTGATCTCTTATCATGGGTTTTATCTTCTAATACGCATATCATGGAACATTGATTACCACGCACCACTCCTCGAGCTCGGTTTGAGAAGTCACACAGCGCATCCTGTTTGGACATGGATGCCAAAGACTTCTCTCCGTGGTGCTGATCACCTATCTTCAGGGTCATAACTGAGCCCCTTCTGAGCTCGGGACCGTGGCCATTGCACGGCTTTACCTCTCCCAATCTTCAAAGCTCGATAGCACTTCCCACGTGTGCTCGGCTCACACCCGAGCAAGGATTGGTATACTGAGGTGATCAATCGTGGGCGGAAGACTGTTGCATTGTACAGTATTCTACGCGTGCTCCATGTGGCCCTGAGCGAAACTTGCCATCTCTCAAGAGAAATCGAGGGGAAAGAGGAGAACTCACCGGTGAGGCTTGGCGGCGATGATCGGCAGCGACAGTGGTGTTCGGTGCAAGCGAGGCATTGCAGCTTCATCTTTCTCATTCTCTGGCGTTCTTTTCCTCTCTCACTCTCTCTGTCTCTACTTGTTCTAACATTTTTTTTATGGGTAACTTACATTAACAAATATATGAGGGTAGACAAATATCTGATGCTATTTTCGTCGTTTAAGCTTCTCTGTTAACGTCGTTTAATAATAAGAAAGGTTAGTGTAATTTGTCTATAAATGTGGAGTTAACTGTATTTGACCAAAACTTCAGTGGAAATCAGTGTAATTTACCCTAAAAGTTATGCTATTTTTAAAAATTATATAAAATTATTTTATGTAAAAATGGTTAAAAAGTTAAAAGGATAGAAACATTTGGGTTCCCAAACAATTTTTTTGGTATTTAGCAGACATTGAGTTAATAATCCATATTTGTTAATTACCCAAAAAAATCCATATTTGTTTTTTGTAATTTTTCTCTAATTTAAATTCAAGACATACTAACACTCGTGTTCATGATTGAAATTTCAAATAAACAGTTGGGAGTTAATTGTGTCCTTCCAAGTATGGTCATTGTGGTTCACAAGACTATGATTAAGATAAACGTGTCATACAAACGCACGGATGTGAAAATCAGCAAGGAAGATATAACACGTCGCAGTGAATAAGCTAAATTTGATTCCTTTTGCCCCCTATTGCGATAAATCTCTCCACAAATTTAGAATTCGCTTGGCGACTTTAAGTCAATTTTTTAATTTTAAATCACTTTTAAATTAAAAAGTCAAAACAAATCGTTTAATTAGAAAAATAATAACTTTTAAATCACCAAAAAAGTCAAATAAACTCAATGTTAAATTTCATAATTACCTTTAAACCTAAATAAACTGAGATATGACTGTTTGCTTGAAATTTGTATAATTTTATTTGTAAAAGAATTAAATTAAAAATTGTAATAAAAAAAATCACAAAAGACTAGAAGCAAATAAATTAAAAGTTGGAAGTTAAAAAACGAGACTTTTTGACTTTTTAAACTTTAATCCAAAAGCCAAAAAAGCAACTTTAAACCAACTTAAATCTGATAGCCAAACAAAGGCTTATTATCCAAACACAAACCTAAATTACATTTGCAATTAATAGTACTATTTCTCAGCAGTTGACATATGAATTACATACACAAAAAATCTGGTGGGCCCTCGTGGAAATACGATAGTAGGTTACTGAGTTGCAACCTGTTCCGATGATAATATTTATGTAACTTCAGTGAAATTATGAACATAAAAGCTATGGTAAAAACAAAAAGAAAAAAGAAAAAAACCCCAACACATGAGACAAAGGTAGCTATCTAACATCTGTGATTGGTTATGTGCAAATGATATGTGCTCAGACTGATCTGAGTCTCAGTACTTGTTTCTTGTATGTGTTTAGTCAATCATCAATTATTTGCACGTAGCACATCTCTTATCTCACATCTATGATTGAATCTGTGCAAATAATTTGTGCATGTAAAAGAACTCAAAACCAAAGGAAGAATACATACAAGTGGAAGTAAAAGAATGTCTGGAGCTATGGGAAATTCTACAAATCTGGTTTTTGTTGTACAAATTTGGGCTAAGCTAAAAATGCATATGACAAGCACTCAAATAGTGGATGCACACGATAATATTAGCCTAGAGCTAATTGTCAACAAGGCCAGCCAAACAGTTTAACCCAATAAAAGAACTGAGGGAAACTAAAAAGAATCCCACCAAAAATCAAGCTTATAACCAGCTCATAACAAAAGGGGAACTTACAACAGGAAAAAGAACATTTAAAACGCATGTCAAGCTCTCCTTTTATTAAGGTATACCCAATAAACTGAGATCCTCAAACGCTACGAAATCCGGCACATCATGCTGGAATGAATTGGTTAAGAACATTGTGGAATGAAATTTTTCGAAGAAGAACATTAACTGAACGTGGAGATTTGCAAACGACGGTCTTCGAGGCCTCTGTTCAAGAAGTGGCCGCCCAATCCTTCTGGATGTCAAATGTGTAGTTGATCTCCAAGTAGCATTTGTTATCGTCGTCAACAAACTGAAAACAAAGAAAACCAAAGCTGGTATTAGTACAATTATAATTGCAATAACCAAGTCATCGTCGTCGAAAATGCGGTGTTGGTATAATTGTGTAGATGGTACTGTTGATTTGGATTTTCTTACTAGTTTGGCGTTCCTTTGGAAAGCTTAAATGCCAAGGGTGGTAATTAGAAAGCTAGCCTAGGAAGGTCTACACCAGGTATCAACTAATTGATACACAGTTCAACATGGGTCCTCGGCCTTGTGAAGGAAGGCCAAACAACAGTAAATTTGCTTCATGAATGGGTGTTGGCCATGTTTTCACGACCAAATGGACCTTTGTAAGAAGGTCCAGACACAACATAGGGGATCTTTGACATCAAAGTCTTCAGTCAAGAAGAACGTATCAAGATAAGGCAACACAATTACAAGTAAAGGAATTACTGAGGAATTTTAAAGACGACCTGAAGTTCAGTAGCTAACCGGAAAAATTAATCACTAAAGAGGAAGAAAATAAAGGCAAACTCATTTGGCTATGTTGTGTAGCGGAACACACAATCAATATGTTTTTCCAATCCACACAAAACCGATAGAGAACACCAAACAAGAACAAACACACAAGATATACGTAGTTCAGCGAGATGCTTATGTCCACGTGAGGGGAGAACAATCCACTATTCAAAAAAATTGGGACCTCAAAACTTGAGCCTCTCACTATATCACCTTATCCCTAAATGAATACTAAAGTTACTGGTAAATTAGAGTAAGAAAACAGGGCTTAATTTCTTAACGGTGCAACCCTAGCAACAATTATAAAGCTGCGAACCCGATCAAACCGCTCGAGTGGTCTCAAGACCGATCGAGCGGTCAATGCACCCTCTCGGTTTCTTTGCCTATGCAATTCACGTTTTTCAACATTTTTTACTATCCAGACTTATTTCTAGACTTAAGATGTCATAAATTTGAGACAAACTTTGACAATCTCCACCTTGACTTGAATTTCTGGACCATTTTGAAGAACTGTTAGTTATCTTGACTTGACGTGCACCCCTTTCACGGGTATAAGTGCTCCACCATCTCTGAACATCAACAGGAATGGACTTGAACCAAGTCCAGACAATGCTTGAACTTGATCCTTGGAACTGGCATAGTCAACATGTCAGATGCATTTTCATCGGTATGAATAATTTGACAAAGAAATGTCCCTTGAAAGTAGCCACTCTTGAATCCTGTGATACTGCATAGCAATGAGTTTTGTCCTTGCACTATACACTTGATTCTTGGCTAGGTGGATGACACTTTGATTGTCACAATGTAGCAATACACTATTCTGCACCAATTGAAGTTCACTGACCAAGCCCTTTAACCAAGCTGCCTCTTTCCCGACTTTAGTTATTGGCATATACTTTGCTTCAGTAGTTGATAAAGCAATAGTATCCTAGAGTGTAGACTTCCAACAGATGGAACCACCAGCAAGAGTGAACACGAGCCTTGTCATGGGCCTTCTTGAATCTAAGTCCCCTGCGTGGTCGGCATCAACGTATTCTACTACTTCTGTAGAAGCCCTTTCTTTGTCAAACAATATCCCCATATTCCAAGTTCCTTCCAAATATCTAAAAATCCACTTAACTGCATTCTAATGCTCCTTCCCTGAATTTGCCATGTATCTGCTAACCATACTGACTGCATGGGATATGTCAGGTCTGGTGCACACCATCAGTTACATAAGACATCCTACTGCATTTGCATATGGTACCTCTGACATATGTTTCATCTCCTCTTCTGAACTCGGACATAATTAAGACAAAAGCTTGAAATGAGCTGCAAAAGGTGTTCTCATTGGCTTTGCATTCTGCATACTCAATCTTTGTATCACCTTCTGCAAATAACCTTTCTGGGATAACCATAGTTTCCCAGCTTTCCTGTCCCGGTGAATTTCAATACCAAGGATCTTCTTGACAACTCCAAGATCCTTCATATCAAATTCACTATTCAATAAAGTCTTCAACTTTGCAATATCTTCCCTACTCTTTGCAACCACTAACATGTCATCGACATACAAAGATAACAGAATTTATTAACCATCGGCAAGTACTCTGAAATAGACGCAACAATCATACTCACAACGCGTGTAATCATTTGTCACCATAAAAGAATCAAACCGCGTGTACTACTGCTTGGGAGACTACTTTAATCCATATAAGGATTTCTTCATTAAGCAGACATACTCTTCCTTACCAGGTTCTTTAAAACTTTCAAGCTGTTGCATGTAAATTTGTTCCTCCAAATCTCCGTGAAGAAAGGTTGTCTTCAAGTCAAGTTGTTCTAGCTCCATGCCATGCATAGTCATCAATGCCAGAATAATTCTGATTGATGTATGTTTCATAACTAGTGAAAAAATCTCATTGTAGTCCACTCCTTTTTGGGAGCAACCCTTTATCACTAGTCTAGCCTTATATTTTTCACCTTCCTTTTCTGGTATTGCTTCCTTCTTCCTGCATACTCATTTGCAACCAACAACTTTCTTGTTCTTGGGCAATCTCACCAATTTCCAAGTCTTGTTCTTCTGTAGTGAGTCCATCTCTTCTGACATAGCTACTAAGAAATTTTCTCTGTTTAAGCTGCTTGTAGCCTCCCTGTGCGACTAAGGATCTCCATCGCCAACTATAAGAGCGAAGCTGACCATATCTTCAAACCGTACCTTACTAGTGTTTTGTGGACTAGTTTCTCTTGACCTTTGGCCACTGTGTAGGACTCAACTCCCTGTTCTGACTGCTGCTGACTTGCATTATTATCACTTGAATCCCTATGTGAACTATTTTCATCAAGCTCTACCTCAACTGTTGCTTTCTCTATGACCTCACCATCAACTAGACTTTCCTCGCATTTACTAAGCATAAATACCTCATCAAATACCACGTCCTTCCTGATCACCTTCTTCTTGGCAACTAAGTTTCACATTCTGTAACCCTTCACACCATTTCCATAACCGAGAAAGATACACATTATCGACTTTAGGCAAAGTTTAAATCGTTCTTCATTCTGCACATGCACATAAGCAAGACAATCAAATATCTTTGAAATTTTCAACTCAATTTGTTTACTTGACCACATCTCTTACGGAATTTTGAAGTCAATGGCTGATGATGGTGATCTATTGATGATGTAGCATGCTGTGTTCACTGCTTCTGCCTAAAATACCTTTGGCAATCCAACATTTAACCCCATGCATCTGGCCTTTTCTGTCACTGTTCTGTTCATTCTTTTAATAACTCTGTTTTGCTGTGGAGTCCTTCTGATTATAAAGTGACGTGTGATCCCTTCTGATTCACAAAACGTCATGAATTCCTTGCTCCTGCCATTATCTGTCCTCAGGAATTTAATCTTCTTTCCTGTCTGATTCTCAATATGCAATTTTCACTTCTTGAAAATACTGAATACATCAAACTTATGCTTTAGAAAATAAATCCATACCTTTCTAGAGTAGTCATCAATGAAACTTACAAAATACTAGGTACCACTGTGATAAGAAACTGTGTGACTGGTCCCCAAACATCTGAATGAACGTAATTTAGTACACCGTTACTGGTATGAGAATTTGTCTTGAAACTAACCCTGTGTTGTTTTTCGTACACACAATACTTATAGAAGTCAATATTGCACGGCTTCATTCCTTTCAGCAGGTTCTTTTTGTGAAATTCTAGTATACCGCGCTCGCCAATACAATTAAGCCGCATATGGTAGAGTTTAGTGTCATCTGTGCTAAACTGTGCCAGTGTAGATAGTGCAACTCCACCTACTACTGTGTTCCTAATTAGCTTGTACAAATTTTCAATCTTCTACCCTTTCATAATGACTAATGCACATTTGCTAACCTTTATGCTCCACCTCTTGCCATATACCCACAACCCAAAGAATCCGGAGCCCCCAAGGAAATCATGTTTTTCTTAGGCTTCGAAATATGTCTAACATTGTCCAAAACTCTTACAACACCGTTAAACATTTTAATTTTGATAGTGCTTATTCCAATTGCGTTACAAGCTACATCGTTGCCCATTAGAACAGTACCACTATCACAGGGTTTATAAATGTCAAACCAATCCTTGTTTTGACACATATGGTAAGAGCACCCCGAATCTAGAATCCATGATTCAGATAAAAAATTACTAGAAAATAAATAAAAAGTAAATCCACATCTATCTCACTGTTTGATTTGTGTTCTGCAAAATTGACACTCTAATGGCTTCTTTCTCTTCTTTTTCTCTTCAATGTGATCATTCAATTCCTAATATTGGCTCTTGTAGTGACCAGTCTTGTGGCAGTAAAAAAACTCCATGTCTTTCTTTCCACGTGATTTTGACTTAGACCTATCTCTGTTGGAACCCTTGTCTCTGGACTTGCTCCTGCCCCATTTTGGCTTGGCCTTTGCTGCAACTAACCCTTCTGCACTCGTTTCATCATTCATTTTCATCTTTTCATGTGATAGCAATGCACTGGTTACCTCTTCCAACTCAAGAGTTTCTTTCTTGTACATCAATGTAGTTACCAGATGATCATAGGATGTAGAGTGCGATGCCAGAAGAAGTATCGCCTTATCCTCATAATCAACTTCAACATCAAACTCTGATAGAGTGATAGTTGTGTAATGGGCATATTGTAAACGTTGAGATGTTCCAACAAATTCGTACCTTCCATTCACCTGCAGCTCGTATAACTTCTTTTTCACATACAACTTATTTGCCAGGTTTTTTTTTCATATAAAGGCCTTCTAACTTTTTCTAAGTAGCCTCTGATGTCTCCTCATCCAATACTTTGTGTATAACGTCATCTCCGAGGTTGAGATAGATTACACTAGCAGCTTTTGTATCGAGATCCTCCTAATCAACATCGGTCATCTTCTTTGACTTTTCACCTTGCCGAGTAGTGCCTTAGAGACTTCCTGTTGAATCAACAGATCTTTCATCCGTCATTGCCACAGAGAGAAGTTGTTCTTACCATTGAACTTCTCGACTTCGTACTTTTTATTCGCCATCTCTAGTGTAATCGGGTGATTGAAGCTTTAACCAGCAACTCTTATACCAATTGTTATGCAACAGATCACACAATCAATCTGCTTTGCCAATCCACACATAACAGATAGAAAACACCAAACAAGAACAAACACACAAGATATACATGGTTCGACAAGATGCCTACGTTCACGGGAGGGAAGAACAATCCACTATTCAACAAATATGGATTACAACGCTCTGTTTCACTATCTCTGACCACAAGACTTGAGCCTCTCACTTTATCATCTTAACCCTAGATGAATACTAAAGTTATTGGTATATTAGAGAAAGAAAATAGGGCTTAAATTCATAACGGCGCAACCCAAGCAGCAATTATAAAGCTGTGAACCCGATCAAACCGCTCAAGTGATCAATGCAGCCTCTCGGTTTCTCTACCTCTGCAGAGCCTATTGTTGCTGGTTTTCACCCTTTTCAACATTTTTCACTATCCAGATTTATTTCTAGACTTAGGACGTTATAAATTCGAGACAAACTTCAACAGGCTTGAAGTTTATAAATAATTTCTGAACATTCCCACAAGTGATATCCGCGCATATTCAATCAATAAAGACAGATGGGGACCCACAGCAGTACAGAGAAAGCTTTCAAGTGACAAAACTAAGATTATGCAAGAAAAGTTTCATGGAAGAATAAATGATGGTGTCCTTCACTAACATTTCGGGGGTAATGTTTTAATTTCATTAACTTTTCTACAATGAAACCAAGTGTCAAACTCATTGCACATTTTAGAGAATGCCAATGAAGAACCAAAACAATTCAAAATCAACCTTTTGATGTCCATCACATTCTCGGCTGACAAGTCAGAAAATGATTGTTATACAAGCAAGATTTAGCAAAAAGTTAGCACAAATGATGTGCACAAATTCGGCTACACCCCTCTCAAGGGGGGGGTTCTCACGGTGCTTATGGGGCTAAACCCATTGAGAGAGACGTGTGGCCAGATCTATGCACATAGCATTGCTGCAAATTCTACCGTAAGTGTTCTTGTACTACACAAACAAGATTTTCAGGTCGTGTTTAATTAACTCGTACAGTATAAACTACTCTAAGTCATAATCATATGCAATCTGGAAAACTTGTGGGGGAAAAGAGTATCTAATCTAGCTTACCTTTGTTCTAGCAGAATATGAACCTCTCGCAAAAAAGCCTGATGGGGTGGTGTCTTCAGGTATCACATGTGTGTAAGGTTCTTGCTGTGGACTAAAAGTTCCAAGCATCTGTTTTGTGCTGTCCACTGAAATAATACTGAATATTGAGGTGAAATATTAAAATGTTTCGAAATTTTGAATAATTGGTAGGATGCAAGGAAATTACCTTTCAAACCAGTTTTCCAAACAGTGTTGGTGTACTTAAGGCCAGATACAATGTTATTGCTGACTTGAAAGGAGAATCTCAAGCTGTATTGACTACCTTCTTTCAAAGTAAACCACAAGCCTTTGAGGTTTCCATCTTCAGGAATAGGAAGAACAATGTCAGGCCTACTTGGACAGAGGATTGAAAGACTAAGGATCTTCACTTCTGGTTCCAATGTTTCTGCAATAAATGAAACAATAAAGCAATGCCTCATAAACCCGCATCAGATGTACATCTATTAATTCAACTTAACCTTGTTCTATAATTCTTTTTCTGATGAACGGCATTGAGGAGGAATTCAAACAGACTCATATTTAATTTTAACATGCTAGCACTGTCAAAAGGTGCATATTTAGCGTGTGTTTGTGTTAAGAAAGGCCCAGGCTTTTTTTTCAGAGCTTTTCCTTTTGTTCGAATTTCTTACTTTTTCGGTTCCTTGTGACGAGAGAAATTTAGAAAATATGGCCATTCGCCCTAATGTTGAGAAAAGCTAACCAAAGACGAAAAAAGCTGCAAAAAGCCTATTTAAGTGGCTATTTTCGTCTTATATGGATATTTCTAAATTTTTTGCTCAATGATGGTATTTGGCATTAATGAAATTAGTAGCTTATAGATTGTAACTTGTAGCAAAAATTGTGAGTGTTTAGTAAAAAGTGTAATTTATAACTGAAATAGAAGAAAAATATATTTGTAGCATAAGTTGTGGATATTTGGTAAAAATTGTAACTTATAGTTAAAATTAGTAACAAAAAACTAAAAACTATTAATAATAGCCAGTAGTTTTTCCAAATACCCCTAACATTTTTTTTTTACTTTTTGAATTTTCGTGACAAGATAAATCTAAAAAGTATACTAAGCCTGTGTTTGGCCTGTCTTAAAAACCAAGCTTTTTGGCTTTTTTTACAAAAGAAAAGTCACTTGGTTTGCCTTAGCTTGATTTTTTGGCTTTTTTTTCTCACAAAAAAGCTATGATTTGACATCTACTTTTATCCAAAAAAGCCTAGAAGCCTAAAAGCCACTAAAAAAATCTAGTCCAAACACAGACTAATATAGGCTAATCATAAAAAAAAAAAAAATTTTACTAAAGACGAAAAAATATAATAAAAAAAAAGGTAGTAATGATAAATATGAACCTTCATTCCAAAATATATGTAGGAGCTAAAAGTATGGAGGCACAAAGTAAGAGAAAAAGCATGAAGCGATTATTCTTGTTTGGTTTTGTAAGAACCCATATCTTTACTATTCTTTCTCCAGAAAAACCGCTATTAGTGGCATGGATAATTAACATCCAACACTAATGACTTGTTTCTACTAACGAAAGAGGAATTCCATTTCCAAACCAAAAGAGAAAAAAAAAAAAAAAAGAGGAATAGTGCCTATCTAGATAAGAAAAAGTAAAACACATTCATCCTATTGCTTCCAAAGTTAGCAGAATAAAGCAGTAGAAACTGGAGTTGCAGAGTCAAATTCTTCACAGAAGCTCATATTAAAGTTATACAGCAAATGGGCAAGGCAAAAGTAGTTCATAAACATCCTATGATTTAACCAGTGTGATCGCTTCAACTCAAGAAAAATAAAAAAAACAAACGTATGATCCTCAAAACCCAAATATGTTACCACATAATGGTAGTTAAAATGGAAATCATTAAGTACCTCCGACATTGTTCACATCCACACTCCCAAGGAGCTGTTCTTTCCACCTTCTCAGGCTCTCATCGTCCTAAAAATCCTCAAAATTCAAAGCAAATAGAAACTCTTCAAACTCAAAAAAAAAAAAAAAAAAAAATCATTTCAACGTGTAATTGAAGAATTTTTCAAATAAAAACGCAAAAATGAAGAATCAATAAGCACAAATTTGTAAACAGACCTTATCCTTTTCAAGCTGCTCTTTAATGGTATACTGAGGACCAAGCTGGATTTTGTTTCCTTCCTCATCTTCATCCTCCTCTGCAGTTGCGAACAAAGAACTCTCGCTCATACTTCTCTTGACACACACTTCATTTTCGTCGCCGCTCTCTTCAACTCCGCTCTTCTCTCCTCCGCCCTCGTTGTCGTTTTCATCCAACCCCATGTTCTTGGAATTAGAAACAGTTCCAACGGCCGAAGACATCAAATCATCAAACAGTAAAACGCAAAGAAAAATAAAAGAACGTATGAAATCCTAAATTCCCAACAACCAATCTGACTCCACTAAAGAGAAAAAAGAAAAGAAGAGAAGAGATTCATTAACCCACAAGCCAAAATCAAAATTTGAGTCAAAAGAGTGGAAGTGTGAGGGAATCCCAGAAAGGTAATGGTTGGATTTGCGCAAGAAATCCCAACAAATATGAACCCGAAGTCGAAGAAGCACGAAGGCCCGGGAACAAAAACAGGACCACCGAGAAGAGAAAAGGCAAAAGAGGCAGTGGATTTGTCTTTTAGCTTTTTAATTTTTAATTTTTTTTTGTTGTTGTTGATTTTGAATATCTCGGCTTTCAAGTCAGAAAGTGGGTGAGAGAGACGTGGGTAGTTCGGGGAATTCGGAAGAAGGAAAAGGTCATATGGTGATCCGGAATGGGTGTGTGACTGTGTGTAGGTGAGAGAGAAGATGGTCAGTAATGGCATTTTGAACCGAGATCACGAGAGTGAAGACCATGGAGTGGAGTTCACGACTTACAGGAGAGGGCCAGCCTAAAAAAAATATAAAAATAGATAAACTGAAAAAAATTTAAGAAAAAAGAAAAATAAACATAAACTTCAAAACTTATACCTAAGAAAACTTTAATCTTCCTTTGGCAATCCGGGTTTAAACTATTTTTTTTATTTTAAGATATTTTAAGTTTAAAAAATAAACAAATTACTTGATTAAAAAATTAATAACTTTTAAATCATCAAAAAAATCAAATAAACTGGATGAGAAATTTTAAAATTATCTTTCAACCTAAATGAAATTTTGTCAAATAATTAAGCCAAAAAATTAAAAAATCAAAAAACTAAAAGACAAAATTAAAAATTATTTTTAAAAAAATCAAAAAGCTAAAAAATCAATAAGGTAAAAGTTTGACGCTAAAAAATGAGAATTCTTAACTTTTTTGATTTTAAGCCAAAAAATCAAAAAGTCAAAAAATTAAAAAATCAAAAAGACTAAAAAGCTAATTTTGAGCCGATTTGCCAAACGAGGACTAATGTATTGTATTAGAAGATCACAAATATATAGTATAGATATTCTTTAATTAAAATGTTAATTAATTTGTTAAAAATTATGTTTTAAGAGAAATTTTGAATATTATTATCATTTACAACTCTATTTTTATTAAATGACATATTATTTTTATTAATTATCACATTTTTATTCTAATCTTTTTTTTTTTGTATTAGTAAAAAAAAGTCTATGTTGTCCGAAAATAAACTTAAAATTTTATTTTGAAAGTGATGTTTAGGTCGTAGATTTAAATTTATTAGAGCGTGGATCATACTTTAATTAAATATTAACCCCTGTTTAAATATTAAATAATTTTTTAAATATTTTTTTCTTGGTTCTTAGAATTATTATTAGTAAGCTCTCTTTTAGCAATTGGCTTAAAATTAGTTTTTTATCTTTTTACTTAAAAGTTTAAAAATTAAAAAATTTTATTTTTATTTAAAGGCTTTTAGTCTTTTTTGATTTTTACATAATTTTTTATATTTTTTAAAAATATCATAACTTTTAATATACATATTTATTTTTTATAAAAATTATATTTTTAGAATTTATTCATTAAAACCTATCAAACAAAATTAATATTGAATATAAAATTATCTAAAAATAAATTTTAAAAAATTATAATAATTTTAAACAAAAATAATTTCTTTTTAACTTAAAAATCACACATATCTTAATCAAATAATTTTTTTAACTTTTAACTAAAAAACCAAAAAAATCAACTTAAAAACAATTGTCATACGGACTCTAAAATTATCGCGCTCAAGCCCTAGTCTAAAAAGATGGTGGTCTCGTTTGGAATTTACAGGTACGTACTGTTTATGAGTGGTCCCGCAGTTTTGGTTGATTTTTAAAAAAAAAACATTTGTGGTGTTTTTATATTTTTCCTTTCATTTTTATTACTATTTTAGTTTTTCTTTGGCAGAATAATCTTAAAAATTAATAAAAAATTATTACAAATTTTGACCATGGTCTAATTCATTTTTATTTTTGACAAATTTATAACAAATTATTATTTAAATTATGTATATTTTTTTGTTGATATTTTAATACATATTATTTTGGAGTTATAATTTGATATTGCACCGCAGCGAAAAATGAATAAAAAACGTTAAAAAACTGCAAGCAGTGTCAGGCCGCTCGACGGACCGATCAAGCGATCCATCAAACGGTCATGTTCAGCTCTCGGTATCTTAGAAGTTTGCAAAAATTACAGATAATAAGGGTTGACCGATCGAGCTGTAAAAAGACTGATCGAGCGATCCGTACACGCGACATCTTTTAAGTGCAGCAGCAGGTAGGGTTTTGGTAGACGGTTATAAATATGACAGTTAGGGTTTCATATTTGGTACATTCATTATTTTTGTTATAATTTTTAGCCGCCGAAGCACTTCTAAGGCTATTCAACATACTCGCAAGCTAGTTTACAACTTAATGAATATTTAGCTTCCGCGCAGTCAAGTCAATCATCAAGGATTTAAACCTTCAATGATTTGTTCATGTTCGTGGAGTTGCTTCAGAAGATTCTCAAATGTTGAAGTCTGGTGGAGGATTCCATCAGTATTGAAGTCTGGTGGTGAGTTCCAGCGGCAGTCAAGCACGAAATTGGTGCACGTGCATTCGACAAAGATAGATTTACTACCATTGGTTCTGGGTGCAACGCCAAGGTTGTAAGATTTCTTTATAACCAACGTTTGATATTATAGGGTTTGATTTTTAAACCTGAAGTGGTCTCGTGATTTTACCCAATTTAAAATGTTTCACATAAAAATCGTTGTTTCATATGTGATTGTGGTTGCTTTACTTTTTCTCTTGTGTGTTTAATTGTTTAATTTTATTTGTGGCGTTTAGCTTGTTTAATTAAATCGATTAGCGCAAATCAATCTACAAACGAGATTTTTCAATTGCTATTAGAACGATTTAATTTTTTTTTTAAAGTTTGTGATCCTTTGATTGTTTTGCAGTAATGGATATTCTGAAATAAGGATCCATCAAGTCTGATAATGATAATTTTTTCAATGACTCTTGGATTAAAGATGATTGGAAGATTAACAATGGTGAAGATAGTAAGACTCTTTCAACAAATTTATAATAAACTTTACAGGAAGTATTAAATGATGACCAAACGAAATATCGAACTAGTTAATAAACTTAAATTGTGTAAAAAAGAGAAAAAAAAAGTCAAGCAAGAGCTGACTGAATCTTAAGCCCTGATTTGAAAGTTAAAGCCTGATAGGGAGATTTTATGTGAAAAATTTTTCCGGTGTGAAAAAAGAGAGAAATGAATTGATTGAAACATGTAAAATTATAAAGATAAAATTGTTAATCTCGAACAAAATCTGCATGAGAATGTCGAATCAAATAAATGTATTGAAACTAGTTTAATTAAATAGAATGTAACCTTGATGATTCTAATGCTACTCTTAAAAAATTTAATGCATGATCAAAAGTTTTGGCTGACATTCTAAATGTGCAAAATGTGTCGAATAATCAAGCTAGTTTTGGATATATTAGTGGAGTTTTTTCTTCAAATTCTGCAGGTAAGATTAAATTTATTAAATCTATTATCCCTGCACCTACTGCTAAAAAATCAGTTATCCAACTAAAACTTAATACTGCTAAAATCAACGCCCCTAAACATGCATCAAGAAATAATTTTTTGCCCATTTGTCATTATTTTGGTATTATTGGTCATACACGTCCCAACTGCTTGAATTTAAATAGGAATAAATTTTTTGTGCATACATGCCATCATTGTGGTAGAAAGAGACACATCAAACTTCACTGCACTGGGTTATTTAACCAAAATAGATTCAGTTTGATATACTACATAAACTTAGAAAAATTTGGACTTCTACCTCAAAACCTATATATTTGAAAATCAAGAAAATTTTGGCAAAAAAGAGTGATCTAGACATATTTTTAGCTAGTCATAATTCCTAGTTTATTTTGGATCTTGTTTTTCTTTAGTTTGATTGTTTAAGTTTTTTTTTGTCTTTAAAAAAAATTGTGAGAAACTTTATTAATGATTGAGAACTAT
This sequence comes from Heliamphora exappendiculata, assembly GCA_034768845.1. Taxonomy (NCBI): domain Eukaryota; kingdom Viridiplantae; phylum Streptophyta; class Magnoliopsida; order Ericales; family Sarraceniaceae; genus Heliamphora; species Heliamphora exappendiculata. The sequence continues at coordinate 30,896 of JAOTRH010108795.1, read as the reverse complement.
TTTTGTGCATTATTTTTATTTGGCAAAAATTTCATAATTTAGGCTTTGAGATTAACTACCGCATTGATTTTGGATAATCTAGTTCATAGTGGATAGAACGCTTTTAGATATGAGTCTATTTTGTACATCACTTGAACATTGATAGATGCGGATATCTTCTGAACTTGGGTTCCAATTTTTCTATGAGTTTTTCTTATTTTTCAATTTTTAAAAATTTTCACAAAATGATCACATAATGGCAACCCACTTGAACTGAATGTTTAAACTCCCTCTTTCTTTTGTTTTTGTATGTTTGGCTTGAGAAAATGGCTACATGTGGGAACCTTGTTTTTTCATTCGTATTAGTGTGAAAGCTATAAATGAAAGCATGAAAAAAAGAACAAAAAAAGAAAAAGAAAAGAGAAAAAGAAAGAAAAATTTTATAGTCTCTAGTTGAGAGGGAGTTAGTCTATAAAGTGAATTGGGTCAAAGTTAGTTTGACTTTGTGACATCCTTGATTTCTGATAAATAAATGTGATTCAGTCATATAAATCCCATATGAAATTTGATCTTAAAGTCTGGAGATGTTTCAAGTTACACACACTGCTTCATATAGAATCTACTTTGATTGTGTTTGTTCATATATGAATATAAGATATCATGAATTCTGTGTGTGTTTTAATCAATTTGACTCGATTTTGTAGATTTAAGTGAATGAAAATATGCATGGGTCTAGTTTTTGTTTTTTAATTTTATTCCCTACTAAAAAAGATAAAGGGCTTATAGGTAAGGAGGTTTGGTTAAGGAGAAGTGTTAAGGAGGTTTGGTCGAGGGGGAGTATCTATTTTATATTTGTTTTGTGGAAGTATTTTGCTTGTGTTATATTAGTAATTTTTTCATATCGGTTTGTTAGTTTGTTTAATTAGATTAGTTGGCGTGCTAGGCTTTGTCACAGAATTGCTAAAGGGAGAGATTCTTAGAAATTTTGACCTTGGCCTAATTCATTTTTACTTTTGGCAAATAATCTATAATAAATTGTTATTTAAATTATTTATATTTTATTCGTTGATATTTTGATACTTGTTCTTTTAGAGTTGTAGTTTTATATTGCAACGCAGCAAAAAAAGAGTAGAAAATATCAAAAAGTTGCAAGCAGTGTTAGACCGATCGAGTGGTCCGTACACGCGACAAATTTTCAAGTGTAGCAGCAGCTAGGGTTTTGACAAGTAACTATTAATAGGACAGTTAGGGTTTCATATTTTGTACCTCCATTATTATTGTTATAATTTTTAGCAGTCAGAGAGCTTCTAAGGTTATTCAACATGCTTGCAAGCTAATCTATAACTTGATGAACATTTAGCTTCCGCGCAGTCAAGATAATTATCAAGGATTCAAACCTTCAACGATCTGTTCGTGTTCGTGAAGTCGCTTGAGAGAATTCTCAAGTGTTGAAGTCTGGTAGAAGATTCCGTTAGCATTAAAATCCCGTGGTGGGTTCTAGCGACAGTCATGTATGAAGTTGGTGCACGTGGATTCGACAAAAATAGGCTTACTACTATTGATTGTGGTGCAACGTCGGGGTTGTAAGATTTTTTTTGTAACCAACGTTTGATATTATAGTGTTTAATTTTTTAAACCCGATGTGGTCTCATAGTTTTTACCAAATTTAGAGTTTTCTACGTAAAAATTGTCATCTCGTGTGTGATTGTGGTTGCTTTACTTTTTTACTTGTGTGTTTGATTATTTAGCTTTATTTGTGACGTTTAGCTTATTTAATTAAATTAGTTAGTGCAAATTATTTTACAAATAGAGTTTTTCAAAAACTATTTAAATTTTAAAGAATATGCGGAAAGACAAGTTAACCACTAACGGTTGTTCCATCAAAAGTCTTTCGATTTGTAGATTTCTTCCAGAATTCACGAATAGAAATAGTGGGGGTTAATTATACAAAAATTCCCTTTATTATTATTAAGTTTTATTTTATCTTTTAAAATTTTAAAATTTTATTTTTAGATCTCGATTATTTAATTTGTATTATTTTCACCTGTTAAGTGGAAGAAATTTGTACAATTTTTTATAATTGACAGATCTAGATATATAATTTTAAAATTAAGAAAATTAAAATGACGTTCAATAACAATTGAGAAGGTGATTGTGCAGTTAATTTAATAATAATTCTTCTGGTGAAAGTCTAATTTATTTGATGAGACATTTCCTTCTTTGGCCCTGCATGGGCAAATAAGCAATATGCTGTTTATTTTTGTTTTTTAAAATTTTTTTTTTACTTTTGACTCAATTTTTTTATTTTTTAAATCGTCTCGATGAGATGAACTCAAAAGGTAAAAAAAAGTTAATCAAAAGATAAAAAATTTTTACTAAAAATAAAAATAAGCAACATTCTATTTGGTTTATTGGTTTATTTTTGTTTATTTTTGTCTTTTTAAAATTTTTATTATATTTTTATTAAAATTTTTTATTTTTTTGACTCGTCTCAATAAAAAAAATCTAAAAAGTATAATAATTTAATTAAATAATAAAAAAATTCACTAAATATAAAAAATTTACTATGAAAAATAAGCTAATAAGTAACTTTTACTCATTCAGAGCCAATGTTAAACTAGTGAGAGGGTCGCAAACAAGACCAACCAGAAGATGTCAATGCATTAAAGATAAAAATAAGTTAAAAAATGTTAATAATTTGTTGATTTTAAATTTTTTTGAATTAATATTCTTTTTCTTTTTATTGTCTCCATGCAGGAAATCTAAAAATCAATTTGTTTGAATAGAGATGAAAAAATTACTAAAAATCAAAATAAATCAATGAAAATAAAGCAAATATACTATTATCCCGAATCAGATCTAAGACAATTAAATTCAAATAATTCTCAAAAGTGACTATCAATCAAGAGTTTCTTTCAATACAAAGAAAGTAACTATGTAAATAGAATTTCAAGTATGTGAGGGAATAGGTCCAATTCCCAACAAAACACTGGAATAAACTCGGATTAAATTGGTTTGATTCTAAACAAATTTAAGTATCAAATCAGTAGTAGCAGTTCTAAAAAGCTTAGAATTAGAACCAGACTATTATAGTTGTAAAATCAAATCAGAATCAATTCGTAAAAACAATTTGATTTTGATTTTTTATTCATAAATTCAAAACTAGTTTTGCCAAATATATAATCTAAATAAATTTAACCTAAATTGTTACTCAAAAATTTTATATTGAAAACTAAATATAAAGAATAGACCCTCGTCTAATGTAATGGTAGACGATCACAAAGCAAATTTGAAATTCCTTTTTCAAAACCATTTTCTCTAATAACGCGTTAATCGTTAAATATTTAATTTTTGTATAAGACTGTGATAATTGTAATTTTATATTAAATTTTTTAGACTATATATTTTAAACTTAGTCATTTTGTCTTCTTTAATATATTTATTGGGATTAAAATTATTAAAGTGGCTTTAAAAAATAAATAAGGAATATAAAATATATATACTCTTACAAAAAACGGTACTATTTGGCTTGAGCGGTTTTTTTTAAATTAAAACTAGGAATCGAATCGTATACAACAGTTCTAGAAAATTGAAAATCAAAACCATACTATTTTAATATAGAACCGGAGCAAATTGTACAATTTGGACCGATTCAAACCAATTTGGCAGTTCTTTTGAATATGCATACCTAAACACAAAGCCACAAAGGTAAACACAGATCAATCACACTCTTTCTTCTTGTTTGGAAAAGTTGAGTGTTTTTTTTTTGGTATATATAAAATCATTTTAAGTAAAAATAAATAAAAAGTTTGTTTAAATTTTTTTTAGGTTACTTATAGGCTAAAAGCTTATTTGATTGAAAAAGATTTTAAGTTGAAAGCCACAATAAGTCAAATTGTTTTAAGTTGAAAGCCTACGTTCTAATGATTTTTTTGTTATTTTCACATAATTTCATATTCAATAGATCATGATTAGTAGATTCTAGTAGATTCTGTAAGTTTAATTTTACAAAAGAATATATGGATATGCATAATATAAGTTATGAAACATTTTAAAAATATATAAAATTATTTTTTATTAATAAGCAAAAAGAAAAAAGGCCAAAAAGCAATAAGAAAAAAAGACTAAAATATTAGATTATCAAACAAAGAGAAAAGAGGTTTTTTTGGTTTCACTCATGCTAAATATTTATGCAAACGATTTTTCTACGAAGATATAACAAGTAAAGGACAATTTAGTACACAAAACTTGTGATAGAGTAACTCTAAAAAAGGCAAGATGTATATAATTTCGCTCACATAAGTTTTAAAAGAAGCTATTGCACAAATCAAATTTGCACCACCGAAAACGCTAATTGTAAATTAGTTTGGATATATGTATAAATTTGTACATAGAATGCGACACACTTTTCTAATATGGAATAAGTCTCATAAATTTGTAAGACTCATTTTAAATAAAAATGATGTATACGATTCTGTATTTTAAATTTGTGCACATACAATTATCCATTGTAAATTTTACCATGGAACAAAACTGCCCTTTCAATAAGAGGAGAATTGGACTGCTCTAGAAAAATGAAGAGAAAGAAGAAAAAGAAAATGTGTTACCAGAACTATTTGAGCATTGTCTGAGGGTTATCATCTAAATATCGTTGATTTGGTTGGTACAAATGTTAAGAGTAGCCAGTTTGGTCCACCAAGACTAATTGGACCAGCCCAACTAATTTGGGGTTTTGGTATTAGTTCTTGTTCTTTTTTTTTTTTTTGGGGTACAAAACTAAAACATTTATTCGGCAAAACATATTGATGTTAGGGGTGTAGTTTTGACCTAGGACCCGTAGCCCGCCCGAGCCTAATACTGTTCAAGTCCGGCTTGACCCCAAGTATCCTAAGATTGGGCTTGGGTCTTCCCCTAGAACCTGCGGCCTGACCTGAGCCCGAGCCAAACCTGTCACAAACCAAAAGAAATCTCAAAGGTTTTTTCAAACTGACTGGCTTGGGCCAATCCGAAGCCCTCCAACGACTAGTTGTTTGAACCAATGGCCCTGATCTTCCAAGAATTGATCCAACGGCTCAGCTTTTTTTTTTTTTTTTTTACCGTTGCAAGCCGATCCAAGCCGGGCCCAATGGTCAAATTTTAATTTTTTTAAAAAAAAACCCAAATAATGCTTATAAATATCCACTCCCTCAAATGAAATTTCACACCTAATTCATTGCAAAAAAGCTCTCTAGTCTCAACTCTCAAAACTCTCTCTCTCTCTCTCTCTCTCTCTCTCAATTCTTTGATTCTATGATATTCAATTCAAGTTCTACCGCAAGTGCAAGTGCAAATGCAAGTGTTAAAAAATTAAGAAATAAAAATTAAAAATCATGATCAAGATCAAGATCAAAGTTCAAATTAATTAAGAATCGAGATCAAGACTAAAAATCAAAGTTTCTTAATTCAGTTTGATTTAATTTTTGCAATTTAATTTTTACATTATTTTATTTATTTCTATACTCATCTTAATTCTTATATATTAATTCTTTTAAATATTTTTTAGTGTTATTATAAAAAATATATATATTCACTTTAAACTTTTATTCTAATTTCTATTTTATTTTATTTACAACTTTAATAATTATAATATTTTACTTTATTTTTTAACTTATATTATTAATCTATGAATCCAAAATAATTTTATATTGATGAAGATGCAATTTTTGTACATCCACCTACTGATTCTAATCCTTCTCCTACATCTCCTCCTATTCTTAATTCACCTAGTGTTTCCTCATCATCTCCTCCTGCTCTTAATCCACCTAGTGTTTTCTCCTTATCCCCTCTTGCTGCATCTACATCTACATCAGGATCTACTACTACGAAAAAATCATCCAATATGTGGGAGTTTTTTTAAAAAATTGTTAAAAATAAACTTGATGGCTCCGTAGTAATTAAAGTAAAATATAAAGTCGGTAATAAACTTCATGGTAACACATCGAATGGTACTACCTACTTGCATAGATATTTCAAAATACATATTAGAAATGCACCTATTAATTTGAAAATACAAATATAAATGGTTATGAGTCTAACTAATAACATAGCTAATTTTTATTATGATCATTTACGGACACAAAAAATAGTAGTTGATTATATTGTAAAAAATGAACATCCATTTATAATGAGTGAAGAACTTGAATTTGAAGAGTTAGTACAAGAGTCATTTACGCCTTAATTTTAAAATCTTTCTAGGAATAATACTAGAAAGAAAATTTTGTAAAAATTTGAAACAATTAAAATCGAATTAGGAAGTTTATTAAAAAATATAAAAATGTAAAATTTGTTTAATTTTTGATTTATGAACAGCGAAACAAAGTGTAGAATATTAATGCCTTACTGCAATTTTATAGATAATAATTAAAATTTAAATTAAATTTCTTTTTAATTTAAACATGTAGAACTCCTCTACACCAGTCATAATTTAAGTATAGAAATTAAACAACAAATATGTACATGAGACATTAATCATAAAATATTTTTTATTATTTTAGATAATATTTTTTTATTACAATGAATGCATTCACTATCTAAAACGTAACTTACAACTTTTACTTGGTGGCTCATTATTTTGATATTCGTTGTTCCGCATATATTTTGAATTTAATTGTTAAAGAAGAGTTAAATGAAAATAATGAATCTATTAATAGAGTTAGGCAAATCGTAAGAATAATAAATAGTAGTACAAAAAAATAGATATTTATAAAAAATATATATAATGAAGAAAATTTAAAATTTAGAAAATTACCATATGATGTATAAAATTAGATGAAACACTACTTATAATATGTTACACATAGTAATTAAATAAAAAAAGTAATTAATTTATTTTTTAAAAACCAAATAATAAATAATTTTTTTCCACCAACTTAATTATGAAAACTGGGAAATGTAAATCTATACAAAAGATTTTTTTAAAATATTTAATGAATCAACAAAATTATTTTCTTATATTTACCATCCTACTACTCCACTTATTTTATCACAATTAAAAAAAATATTGACACGTATTATTGAATATTTACAAAATAATAAATATTTTAACAAGGTTAGTAGTATGGGAGATAAATTTATAAATATTATGACAAAATACTACATATTTTTGCAATAGCTATAATATTAGAGCCTAGGTCTAAAGTTGTTGGTTTAAAATATTTTTTTGAAAAAAATTATAATAACCTAGATCAATATGATCTGATAAATAATACATTTAAGAATTTATATAATAAATATAAAGTTAATATAATACCACAATCAGCATAATCCTCTGCCAGTACTTTATCTCGAAGTCAAAGTTCGGATGATTGGTTGTCAAAAATAAAATGTAGAAAACTTTTCGAGATTTATGAGAGTTCTATCTCAGAACTATAACATTATTTTGACACAGTTGATGATATAGACAATAATAATTTTAATATTTTAAAATATTAAAAACAAGACGAGCTGTCGTGGCCAGTCTTATCCACGATAGGTCGTGATATACCACTAGTTTTGTCTCTACAATTGTTTCAGAGATAGCATTTAGTGCAGTGGACGGGTCGTGAGCGACTACAAATCCATACTGAAGTTGGAGATGGTGGAAGTATTGATGATCACTCGTGACATACTGTACGCATCATCAAGACAACAACAATTTGAGGAGAAGGAAAGACTACAAACGAATTTGGAGACTATTACTTTTGAAAATTCTGAAGAATTATTGGTTCAGACTAAATTTTTTATTTTGGATCTATAAATTTTATTTCTTTACATTTGTAATTTTATTTTTTATTTGTTTACATTTTTATTCCTTATATTAGATGTAATTTTTTTAAAATAGAAAATAATATAAATAATTATTAGACTTGTAAATGTCAATATAGTTAGGATGTACATTACTTATAATAATGAAATATCTCTATTTTTTAAAATAAACTTGTACTTTATAAAGTTGTAACTTATAAAATAGACATGAGCCAGGCATATAATAGGGTTGAATGGTCTTTATTGGAACAAATGATGAGACACCTGGGATTTGCAGAGGAATGAATTGAACAGATAATGAGATGTATCACATCGGCCACGTATAAGATTCTTATTAATGGCCATCCCTCCGAGAAGTTTGCTCCTTCAAGAGGCATTTGTCAGGGGTATCCTCTCTCTCCATATTTCTTCCTCATATGTGCAGAGGGTCTCTCCACACTATTACAAAGAGCAAAGATTGATGGCTTAGTTCATATTTAAAAAATGAATCAACAAAATCTTCTTAATTTTAGATTAAAATTTTTTCTTTTGAAAATACAAAAATGTACTATTCTTTTGTATCCCTATCCGATTCGAATTTTCAATTGGATTGATTTATTTTATTACATAAAATTAGGATTCCATAAAAAAAAATTTTGTATACCATATTAAAATAACTAGCATTATTATTATTGATTGTTAAAATTCATATTTGCAAAAAGGGGAGCGGAATTCTTTTATGGTAAAAAATTCATCTATTTACGTTATTTCACAAAAAGAAAAAGAAGAAAACTGGGAATCTATTAAATTTTTAGTATTCAATTTTACCAATAAAATACAAAGACTTACTTTACATTTGGAATTACACAAAAAAAGACTATTTATTTACTTACTTTACATTTGGAATTACACAAAAAAGACTATTTATTTCAAAGAGGTCTACGAAAAAATCTGGGAAAACATCAACGCCTGTTGGCTTATTTGTCAAAAAAAAAGAAAAAAAAAGACCATGTTACAAAGAATTCAAACTGGCCAAGGGATGCCCGAGTGTCTCTCATGTCCTGTTTGCAGATGATTGTCTAATATTCAGCCTAGCAAATATGAAGGAAGCAAAAGTTATAAAAGTCATACTCAAAGTTTATGGAGACGACTCAGGCCTAGTTTTGTGAATTTCGAAAAATCAGTATTCTCCTTCAATAGGAATACTTCACCTCTTAACATAGCAAGCATCAGGAATCTTCTGGGAGTAAATGTGGTGGATGGGCATGGTAAACACCTCGAAGTCCCAGCAGTAATAGATCCATCTAAGAAAGAGAGTTTTTGAAATGCAAAGGAAAGAATTTGGAAAGTAATTTGAGGATGGAGGGAAAGATGCCTATCCCAAGCAGGTAAGGAGACTCATTAATCAAGGCTCCCTGATGAATTGTGTAAAGAGATCTCGGCAATGATGGCAAGCTATTGATGGGGTGGCTCGTAGAACACAAAGGAAATTCATTGGAAAAAATGGGAAGGACTATGTGAGACTAAAAAGTCAGAGGTTTAGGTTTTCGAAAATCTCAGAGCTTTTAACCAGTCCTACTCGCGAAACAGGGCTGGCGCATATTAAGATATCCAAACTCTTTGGTATGTCGAATCTTAAAAGCCAAATCCTTTCCAAACTCCTCTTTTTTGGAAGCGGATAGGGGAAGCAATCCGTCGTTTACATGGAGAAGCATTTTACAAGGTAGATCAATCTTAGTGCAAGGTTTAAGATGGATGGTGGGCAATGGACAACAAATACGAGTATAACACGGCAAATGGATTCCCAAAGCACCCACGTTCAAAATTATCAGCCCCCTCATTCCTACCTTTCAAGAGATTTGAGTATGTAATCTTTTTACAAGAAGCATAAGATAATGGAAAATTTGTTTCTTTCTTTTAAGAGAGAGGAAATCTAAGGATACCCATTCCTCCGAGGGAGGGGGAGGATAAACTTGCCTGGCACTTTACCAAAAATGGTTGGTACACAGTTTAATCAGGATACTTTGTAGCATTAACAGATAACCACCCCTCTGTGGGAAGTTCAAACACAGCCTATACAATGGAGCCTTGGAAAATCCTGTGGACCGCTAAGATCCTAAACAAAGTTAAAGTAAGTATTTGGAGAGCATGTCAAAATATCGTACATGTTAAAGTGAACTTATGCAAAAGGGGTGTCAAAGTGGATCCTTATTATGTCTTATGCAAGAAAGAGTTCGAATCGGGCATTCACATCTTCGGAGACTGCACTTTTGCAAAATAAAGGCATGAGGCCAAATTCCTGAAATGGTGGATTGGGATCACTCAAGGAATAAAGGGGATGTGTTGGGCTAGGTCATAGAAGTTTGCAGACTTTCAGCTAAGGAAGCTATGGACGTATTCTTCATGGGCATGTGGAGCATATGACGTCATCGAAATTCATTATTATTTAGCAACAATCACAGAGATCCAGACTATGTGGCCAGATATGGGTTAGATATCCTGAATGAGTTTACAATTGCTGCACAAAGTTCTAAACCAAATCAGCAGGGTGTCGGGCAAGAGGTTAAATGGATGCCTCCTCCAACGGGTATTCACAAGGTTAATTTTGATGGGGCAAAGAAGACACATGGTGAAGCAGGCATTGGAGTGGTAATTTGAGATTCGAGTGGGTTGATTGTTGCACCGAGAGCGGAGAGACTGCAAACAGAGGCGGACAGCGATTATGTCGAAGCTATGGCAGCTTTAAAGGCATTGGAGGTGGCTAAGGAAATGGGGATTAACTCTATTATATTTGAAGAAGATTCTCTTTACGTGATTACTGCTATAAACTCTACACTTGAAGATCTATCTCATTTTAGCGCAATTATTGATGAAGAAGAGTAGCAAAACTTTATTCAATCTTTAGTTGCTCGCACACTACAAGACAAGGCAATTCAGTTGCTAATGCCTTGGCCCAGTCAGCTGTCAGGATAGTGGGTACTCTAATTTGGATGGAAGAAGGTCCGCCCAAGATTATGCAGTTGGCGCTGACCGATCTCAGGCAATCTGGGATCTCCAATGGTGGAATTCTCGGGCAATTTGTTATAACGTTTGACTTTTGCTGTAGCTAGTAGGAATTCTCCTCGACCTAAGCTGCCGTTTTGCATCCTTTGGAGGGGCTTGTGTTCTTCCATTTATGATTCCAGCCTCATCCTGCATTATGGATCTTCAGTTAGGCTCCCTTCCTCGGTTTGTGTTTTTGAAATTTACTTATCAAAAAGAAAGGTTGTAAGTTATAATGTAAATGATTATTTTTTTTAATAATAAAATTTTATATTGTATTTAATTACTTGAAGTGTTCAATCTTATTGTATTATACATACCTAGTTTATAACTTAATTTATTATAAACTAATATATAATAAGTAATAACTAATAATAATAATAATAACCTATATTAACTAATAATATAATTAGTAAATAACTTTAGTTTATAATAACTACTACCTTATAATAGCTAATATCTAATATCTAATAACTTATAATAACTAATATCTAATAACTTACAAACTAATAAGACAACTAATAATTAATAACTTACTAGCAGCTCGGGCACACGCGATGTGTGTGGCGCAACTCAAATTATTTTCAAATATAAATAATTCATATTTTTTGAATAATCTATATATACAGATGTTTAATTTCTCAACAATTGAATAAATAATAATCAAACTTGGAAGAGTCTGATACTTACAAACTTGTTTTAAAGAGAGAGAAAGGGTAAGCAGTTGCATGCAATTGAGGACAATTTAGAAAATAATAAAAATTCACACAGCTTTAATAATAGCGAACACCAAATGAATGTTTTCCCTTTATTAGATTGAATAGATAAGTAATAAACTAATAATAAGTAATAACTTAAAAATAATAATTTATAATTAATAACTTACAAATTAATAACTAATAATTTATAAATTATAAATAAACTTTAGTTTATAATAAGTTAATAACTAATAAGTAATAACTTATAAACTACAAATAAACTTTAGTTTACAATAAGTTAATAACTAATAACTAATAAATAAACTTGTAAGTTATAATTTATAAATAATAATAACCTATAATAACTTATAATAACTTATAAACTAAAATAATAAACTAATAAGTAATTTATATACCAAATACAATTCAAAATATAAAATCAAAAAGTCCTCCTAAGCCCGCCCATGACTCAATCCAAGGCCTAATCGAGCCTAGGCCCAAAGATTAAATTTGGGCCTACTCTTCCCAAAAAATCCCAGTTCAGTTTGGTTTGAAATTTGGTATGAGCCCATCGGCTTGGGTCAGTCTCGAACGAGCTGAGGAGAGGTCAGTACGGGCTCAAATTACACTCCTAATTAATGTCATCGCAATAATATAGAGGAAAGAAAAGATATTTAAACTATTAAGTTATATGGAAGCTTTTTCTATGTAAATTACTTATTTGAATTTTATTGCCAATATCGACAAAGTAAGTCCGGAAATAAACCTCACTACAGGCTTAGAATAAGAGTTTAGGTTAGCTCGCCAACTACATATGGTAGGAGTCAAATATTCCGCGCCCAAAAAATAAATCCTTTAGAAAAAGAGTCGTTTCATTATTATGATATTGAGAGTATCTTTCCTCCAAGATGGGTTTGGACTGGCAATGAACGAGTACCCGCAGATTAATACGCCCTTTCTTAGGAGAATAATGTGCACTTTTCAATAGTCAATTTTAAGGCAGGATAGAGCCACTATCAATGTATAAGTTATAACATCCTTTGAGTTTTAAGCACCCTTTTTTTTATAGAGGAGAAGGTCGAAGACAACACACGCTAGGGATGCACAGGTCGGTTTGATTCGGTTCTGCACTAAATTTAGAATTAAATTAATTTTTATCAGTTTTAATTTTTTAGACCCAGAACCAACCCAAGCCAAGCCAAATCAATAAAATTTGGGTTAAATCGGTTTAGAACCACGGTTTCATGAATTTTAAAAATTATTTTGCGTGCATGAAAAAAATTACTATGCATAAGTTTTAAAATTTTAAAATAAATAAAAAATAAAAGTTAAGACTCGTATATTATAATAAAAACATGAAATAAAAGTTTAAATAATTATTTTACAATCTATTTAGTAAAAGAAATGACAAATATCTAATAAAAAATTATAAAAATAAATGGCATATAACAAATAAATAATAATTAATAATAATAATTTAATCTAATAACTCTTTTTTACTAATTTGTAAAACTAGATTTTTTTATTTTTTTTATATGAATCTTATAATAATTATATATGTAATCTAATGGTTAATATTTTTATTTCTTTATATATATATATATATATATATATAATTTTCGAATTGATTCGGGTTAATCTCAAACTAACTCAAGAACCGAATCATTATGGGTTTGTCTTTTTTGGAATCTAGGACCAAACTAATTATTTGTAAAAACTGAACCAACCCAACTTATAGAGGTCGAATTAGTTCGATTTTTGGATTTCTCGAGTCTCTTGTACACCCTTAATACACGCTCAATGAACAGGCACCACTCTTAATTTCTAACTTAATTAAGCTTTTCCATGATTTTGCATTAGGATGAACAAAAAGAAAAATGACCATTTCAAAAGAAGAAAAAAGACCTGCAACATCGGCACTACGGAACCTTTTCTTGTTCCTGATAGAAGAACATGTTGGTTCTTTGCTCTTTTTAGAGAAGGCATACTCAATTTTGTTTTGACCAAGTAGAAACCTTCAAGCTAGTAATTCCTTTGCGATCTTGTCTTCTTACTTGACATGTGAAATTTTAGTTCCCTTTGTATCACTCAAGTGAATTGATTTCGAGAGCATTCTACAAATTTTTGGTGACTTAAACTCTCAATTGATGATGGGGCTTTTACCTTTAGTCATTTCAAAGAACACCTGAACACTTGCCTCCATCTTATTGTTACTGCTATTACGGAGTTATGTGGACTTCCTTTCTCCATTCCTGTTATAGTTGTGGGCTCAACAATAGACACTAAAATGAGAAAAAGGATTGGAATGCAGTGATGGTTTGATGAACTAAATAATTTTTCCAAGAGAAGCTCCTATCGAGATTCACTATGAATATTTGTTATTATGAGATTTATGAGCGCTATCTAATAGCAAGAAGCTATAGGTGTGTTATGTACTTATTCTTATGAACTATTCTTGCATTCTAGACTTTCATTGTGGGACCGATTATTTCTTAATTTTCCAGCGACCAATGGTAACTGCAATATGAAAATTTAAAAATTATCCTGATATTAATCATCGCAATTTGGAAAATTAAGTCTCGTTTGGAAACTTAACTTTAAATTAAGCTTTTTGCTTTAAATTATTTAAAGTCAAACAAACAAAAAGTTGGTTCGGTGAATCATACATATAACTTTAAATTAAAAGATAATAAGCCAAAAGGTAAACGGGCAAAAAGGCAATCGGCTTTAAGCCAGACTTTTTGGCTATAAGTCACTTTAAGCCAAAATGACAAAAAGTTCGTTTGGTAGAAGTATGAGGTAACTTTTAAACCAAAGGTTTACAGTGACTTTAAGCAAAAAAGGTAAAGAACTTTACTTTAAATTCTTATAATTTTTTAAGATTTATATTTAAATAATTTTACGTTCAATATAGATTTTATTTGATAGATTTTGATAAGCAAATTTTTAAAATATAATTTTAAAAAAAAAATAGATATGTATAATAAAAGTTATGATATTTTTAAAAAATATAAAAAAAATATATAATTAAAACTCAAAAAGACTAAAAGCTTTTGAGTTGAAAAAATATACTTTTTAACCTTTTGAGCTTTCAAGTAAAAAGGCAAAAGGCTAGCTTTAAGCTGCCTTAAATTCGGTTGTCAAATGAGTAGATCTTATTTGGTAGATTTTGACTAGTAGATTTTTAAAATATGATTTTTATAAAAAATTATTTTGTATAATAAAAGTTATGATATTTTTTAAAAATATACAAAAAAATTATATAAAAAAATGCTAAAAGACTAAAAGCCTTTAGGTTGCTAAGACTTTATAACTTTTTGAGCTTTGAACAAAATTACAAATCAAAAGGCAAAAATGCTCAACTTAAAATTGGTTGCCAAACAAGGCCTTAGTCGGTTTGCCAGAGCCTATTACATTATATTTTAATTTTTGTATTTTTTAAATTTTCTATAAAAAACTAATTTTAAAAAATATGCTCACTTAAATTATTACTAAAAAGTTTATTAAAGATAAAAAAAGAAAAACTTAATTAGAAGTCCCATTTAGAGGACTTTTATTTCACTAAGTTCTAATCACTTTTTGAATATTCCATTAAGTTCTACTTTTTAAATTTATAATGCTCTTTTGACAAATATACCATTTTTCTCATATGTTTCTCATGTTCTCTCTGTCTCACACTCTCTCTTCATAGACCAGATCTCCATTGTCGGCGCCTTTGTTGCCTCGCTGTCACCATTGTCGCCTCTCCCTTGCCGTCGTCGCTGTCGCTTCGTCGTCGCCTTGCTTTCACCAATTGCAACGCCATGAGGATCACTTGGAGAGATTCAATGAAGATCAGTTTTGATGCAATGCCGTGACGATCCCTTCACATATCAGTTTCGCTGCTGTAGACACCCTAATTTGACCATGCCTAATCTTAGGTGAATCCGGTGATGAAAATGATTGAAATGGTGATTCAATACGATCTTAAAAAAATGATCCAAATTCGGTATTTGAACTCAATGATCAAAATCTTCAGACTAGTGAAATCATCATTGAACCGCCATGTTGGAACCTTGGGGTCGCCATATTCATTGTGGCGACCGCCAATAGAACCTCAAGCTTCCACTTTTTGTGGCGACTGCCATGTCCATACCCAGCGACTACCAACTCCAACCTAACGACTGCTAACTTGTATAGTGGCGACCGCCATAAGAAGCTTGTGGAAACTGTCCTGAAGTAACGAGTGCCAACTTGCATAGTGGCAACCACCACCTTGAAAAATTCTGACGTGTCCCAAAACATGCCAGCATTTCATTGGTTAAAAAATTCTATAAATACCTTACCCCCTGGTACGCTTTTAAGAGAAGAGGGTAGAATTCTAGAAAGAGAAGCTTTGCCGAGTCACCGAGCGAGTCCGAACCTCGATGTCGAAACCCTGCCGAAGTACCGAGAGCCGAACTTTTGATACTGAGATTCTGAAACCTAGCTTGGATCATCGCTTGAGGATCGAATTGCTCATGACCATTCTCCGACTCGAGGATTTTTTAGTAATCTAGGTATTTTGTTTGGATCCCCGGTCTTTCTAGCTCAATTTCTTACGTTTTTGGAGTGACATGAGTAATTTGATTGTTTTATCCTTTAAATTACTTATATAGTTGTTTTAATAATTTTTAATGTGTTTAATTTGATAAAGTAGACATTCTTAACTTGTTTAGCTTATTTGTTTACTTGTATTACATTTATTAATATATTAAGAAGTGTTAACATAATTTAACAATACGACTAACGATGTCGTTATTGTTATAATCAAAATACTTACATACATATGATTGTAATTGTTAATATTACACCTATATTTTATCTTTTCTTTTTCCTTTAATACTAATTTTATCTTTTCTTCTAATGTACCATTCTCTTTTATTCTTTTCTTTTTCTTTTCATGTTAGTTTAATTTTTTTTGCTAATGTTTTTTTTCTTTTAATATTAGCTTTATTTTTTTTGTAATGTTTTATTTTTTTTTCTTTTTTTTCCTTTATTATTAGCTTTATTTATTTTTTTTTATAATGTTTTATTTTTTTCCTTTATTTTTCTTTTATTATTTGCTTTCTTTTTCATGTAATGTTCTATTTTATTTTTCTTTTAATGTTAGCTTTATTTTCCTTTCGTGGTACTTATTTTATTTTTTTCTTTATTTTGTTAAATGTAAAATCACAAAAAATCTTTCAAGCAAGTTTTTATCTTTAAATACTAGTGTAATCTTCTCTTTTAATAGTAGTTTAAAATTTCTTGATCATTTCATTTCTTTTTTTCTTCTTCTTTTTTGTTTAATTTAAAATATAAAATATGAATAGTTATGTTTTTTTTAGTAATTTAAATAATCATTTTCTAACCTTCTTATTTTGGCTTAATTTTACTTTTGTAAACTTTCTTTTTATTTATTTCTTTTTTTATACTTGTTATTAGTTTCATTATCTTTATTTGGTAACTTTTGTTTTTATATAGGATTTTTATATACTTTTCATTTTAGAAATACTTTTAGACAATTTGATAAAATGCATGATTAATATGATAAATTTAGAGAATATTTTGTTTACTTTGTTTAAAAGCGTGTTTAGATTAGTTTAGGTATTTTTAGATATTGTTAGCAAAATTCATGCTTAATTTTAGTATAATTTGAAATTAATGATTTTAGCATTTTTTTTGTTTTTGTTTTTGTTTTGGTTGAATCATTGCATATGGGTGTGCTCCAAATATCTTTTAGTTAGAAATTGTTTGCCGCAAGACTTAGGAATTTTATTTTTTTATGTGCTTTATTTTGGTGTTCTATATACATATGCTATGTATTTTTTTTAATTTTGATTTTACATGTTCTCTCTTTACCTCTATTTTTTTTATTTACATACATTTGAGATATATTTTTAAGAATCAATAATGATTAGTAGAGGTCAACCTTACGGTTGAGCGAACAAGGTGCTTAACACTTTCTTCAATTTGTATCTTAGCCCATGAATCCTTTTATCTGATTAAATACTTTAAAGATTAGTAACCATTTTTATTTTTCTTGATTTTTCTCAAAAACCAAGTTGTGATTCTATTTTTAACAAAAGGAATTTTTAAATTTTAGTTTTCAAGGTGTTAAAATATTTTTTAAATATAATTTGAATTCCCTTAATTTTAAACTACCAAAAACTCTAAAATTTCAGTGCCATAGTATTTTCTAGTGACTCTGCTAGGGACTGGTTTTGAAAATTAATTAAGTGGGCTAGAGTTGAAAACATAATTGGTTCTTAGGACGAGTTTTTCTTTTGTATTCTCGCATGCATGTGCATTGTTCTTACACCCCTTACTTGGTCGACCTGATGTCCTGAACGTTCATCCATTTCGAAAATAGTTAGAAAGGCGAGTAAGCCTTACTGACGATACGCTTTCACAGGTGCAATAAAAAAGTTCGGACATACTGTTTGACCATATCCTATACCACTCAAGGCATGAGAGATATATACCCGGCTCTATTCAGAAAATATCCTATTTGAAAGACCAAAATCAGCCTTTGGCATATAGTAGCTTAGAACCATCCATTAGGTGCTGCTGACCCAAGTAAGATTATGTGTTTTGTTAATTGTATGTTTTACTTGTGTCTGTTAGACTTGTTTGTTTAGCGTAGGTTAGTTCCTTTTTTGGGTTCGGCCTGAATTTTCTGTTATTCCTTGTTGTTTAGATTAGCTTTTCTCTCAGGTCCTTGCCAGTTTTTTGTTCTTTGCCTTGTTGGATTTTCTTACCAGAGTGTTCTTCTTAAGGTCATGCTTGTATTCCGTGTCTTTAGTGTAGCGTTTTCTCCTTTTGAGTTTCTCCCAGGGTGTTCGTTTTGTCCTCTTGTTTTTGTTTAGGCTCGTTTACCCTTGTTAGACTCGTCTGAGCTAGTTATATTTTCATATCGTTATGTTGTCCATTTTTTTTTAGAATTCTAGATCGAACCGGTCTCCTGGGGGTTAGAACTATTTTCTTGTCGGAGTGCTGCCCGTTTCTCCATTTAGATAAATCTTCCCTCTAAAATTTGGTTGATCTTCTCCTTAGCCGTCATCATTGGTTATCCTATTGTTATGCTACCAGTTGAGCTCGACAGGGGTATTACTTCAGTTTCAGTGATTATCTGCTCATGATTTGTCGTTTTGGGTATATTTGATATTGGTTATTCTACTTTTGAGACCCAGGTTTTCTTCGAATTTATACCACTGAGCCAAAAAAATCATAGTCAGCACGTGTCTAGGCTAGATCAGTAACAAACGGACTCTACAGGATATTTGAACAATCAATTGAATTATCTGAAATGGCAGAGAATGAAGTGAATCTAATAGCCCTAACGAGGGCGATTACTGATATACAGAGGACCATAGAGCGACAAATCCAAGTTCAGAACCAGTGCCAAGCACAGATTCAGTCAATTCAAGCTCGTTTTCCAATACTGAATGAATAGCAAGACGACCCGAATGGTAATGGAAAAGACTTTTAGGATGACAATTAGGTTTTCGATAGACCGCAAGTTGTTCTGCCACTACCACGGATTCCTCGTTAGGTTATAGTTGAGGAAGAAAATGCTGCTAAGTTTAGAGAATCTGCATTGGTTGAGAAGATCAACCGGATGGAAAAGGTCCTTAGAAAGGCCAAGGAAGTCGAGAAATATATGCTCGATGTAGGGAGACTTTGTTTGTTCCCGAATGCTAAATTGTCGAAAAAGTTCAAAATGCTTGAAATGGAGAAGTTCGATAGAACTGGTGATCCTAAAATTCTTTTGAGAATGTATATCAGTACCCTCTCTCCAATGGGGATCGACGAGCAGCTGAAGGCTCAACTATTCCACCGATCACTTTTAGGGGCAGCCCAGAGGTAGTTCCTCTCCATAAATGTTGCAAAAACCAAAACATGGGAGGACATCACCGCAGCTTTTGTCATCCAATACAGCTATAATGTCTAGTTAGATGTAACCACTCGGGAGTTGGAGACCACTCGTCAAGAAAGTAAAGAATCATTTGTAGATTTTCTAACCAAGTGGAGGAGAAAGGCAGCCAAAATGACAAATTTGCCAATTGAGAAGGAACAAGAGAGGAATGTAGTTAGGAACCTCTAGTCTCCATCGAAGCGTTATCTGATAACACAACTGCTGTATACTTTCGAGCAGTTGTTTAATGTCGGGGTTCAGATAAAAGATGCGATCTAGTCTGATGATATCTATGAGGCCGAGCTGAGCTAAAAGTTGAGAAGACCTTATCCATCCAACAACCAAAACCATCTCACCTCTTTCACTAACCTCACATCTCGCTCTAACGAGGTGAATTTGCTAAACCCCCAATCAGATCGACCGAATTCTTCACCTTCATCACCTCCTCTAAAAAACAATCAGTCGTCGCAGCTGAAAAAGCCAAAGAGAGTTTTCACTCCCCTTAATATCTCTCTGTCCATGGCTCTAAATCAACTTATCGAGAAAGGACTGATAAACCTTCTTAATCCAATGCTGCCTCCTAACCCTTTACCGCTACGCTACGATCCCACCCAATATGGCTCATATCATTAGAGCCATGGACACCCAATCAATAACTGTCTGAAACTCCGCCATGACATTCAGGATCTCAATGACAATAAGGTCATCCCATCTTCATCTGCACCGAATGTCACGGCTGATTTTTTTAGATTCTTGTAATTTTCATGATTCAAGTCTCAAATTCGAGAGCACATCTGTCTGTGTACTCTCTACTTTTGTTTTTAATTTTGTAATTTTTGCTCTCTTTGATATCAATAAAATAAATGAAGGTTCTGATTATTCTACCTTGCTTGATTTGTTTTGAACAATTTCTGATGATTTTGAATTCGAATGGGATGTCCCCGAATATTAAAAAACTTTAAAAAGAGAAGAAGAAATGCGTATTTAACCAATAATTGAAAAAATTTTGTCAATAAATCTGGATAATGAAATTAACTCACAAATTGTCCAAATTAGTTATTCTTTATTTTCAGTTGAACGTGAATAATTAATAACTTTATTAAAAGAATTCAAAAATATTTTGCATGATCATACGAGGATATGCTCGTAATTGATCCCGATATTATCCAACACCATATTCTTTTATATCTCGATGCCAAACCGGTTAAGCAAAAGTTAAGAAGAATATGGCCAGAATGGGCTATGAAAATCAAGGAAGAAATTACCAAATAGATCAACGCTGGTTTTCTCATGGTAACCGAATACGCAAAGTGAGTGGCGAATATTATATCGATCTTGAAGAAGGATAGACATATTAAAGTTTGTGTGAATTTCTGAGATCTCAACAAGGCCAGCCCAAAGACGACTTCCCACTATCGCATATTGACGTCATGGTGGACAGTACAGCGGGGAACGCCCTCTTGTCATTCATAGATGGTTTCTCTGGGTACAATCAGATTTTAATGGACTCTGAAGACAAAAAAAGATGACATTCACTACACCGCGGGATACCTACTGCTATCGTAAGATGCCGGGGGCAACCTATTAAAGGACTACCATTACCTTGTTGCATGATACATGAAAACGTCGAAGTGTATGTGGGCGACATGAATGGGAAGTCCAAAGATCAAGACGGCCATATTATAGTGCTACACAAATTCTTTAAAAGAATCAAGAAACACAAAAAGCCTTTTAAACTAGTTTTCACCATTAAATGTTAATGTAATTTTCTCTTTTAATAGTAGTTTAAAATCTCTTGTTCATTTTATTTTTTTTCTCTCTTTCTCTTTTGTTTCATTTAAAATATAAAATATAAATAATTAAAAAAAATTTCGTAGTTTAAATAAGTATTTTCTAACCTTCTTATTTTAGCTTAAATTTTCTTTTGTAAGCTTTCTTTTTATTTCTTTTTCTTTTTATACTTGTTATTAGTTTCATTATCTTTATTTGGCAACTTTTGTTTTTATATAGGATTTTCACATACTTTTTATTTAGGAATGCTTTTAGACAATTTGATAACACGCATTATTAATATGGTAAATTTAGAAAATATTTTGTTTACTTCATTTAAAAGCGTGTTTAGATTAGCTTAGATATTTTTAGATATTGTTAGCAAAATTTATGTTTATTTTTAGTATAGTTTGAAATTAATGATTTTAGCATATTCCTAGAATAAGACATATATTATTATTTTAGAATATTTTATAAAGAAAAATATTTAATTTAATTGAATAGCAGTTCCAACCCGAACAAACCCGAGTTTATTTGGGTTGGGTTGATTCTAAAGTATGAATGGTTCTGTTCTAGATTTAATATTTTAGAGCCAACCTTAATTTAGTCGGTTCTGAATTAAGTTCCAAATCAACCCAGACCGACCAATGTCCAACCCTAGTCTGCGAAGATGTTCCACGACGATGTTCTAGTTGTTGCGGAAGAAGTGGTTTTCCTGATGAATAAATTCGTCGGAAAAGATCAATCTTTACCGACGCTTAATTTACTTTTTCCGACAGATGAATGCCGTCGCGGAACAGTATTTTTGCCGACATGTTAAAATCGTCGCAAAACATTACTTTCGCTGACGAATAATTCGTTGCCATACAGTGTTTTGAATGGTTGCCAAATGGTCATAAACAAGCGTTTAGCGACAGACTCTGTATTCGTCGCTGTAGGTAAACATGAAAAAATCCAATGATTTAAAACAAAAGAGATTCTATTTGCGACTAAATTTGCATTCGTTGCTATAAAAAAACATGAAAAAAACACATTCCATTAAAAAAAATTCGCCACTATAAACATATAGAAAAACCAGTATATTTCATAAACAAACAATCTCCAACAATAAATTACCGTCAATTCAATTAACTAAAAATATAATAACATTCAAATTCCCAAAATGACAAACTAAATAATAACTTCCAAATATTCATCAATCACCGTTTCACAAATGTTGACATAAATTGCAAAATATCTCATAAATATATCAATTCATCAATCTTCATAGCATAATCAATTCAAATGAACAATACAATCCTCCAGTAAGTATTTGCTACAAAAAAAGAAAATTAAAGTTAAACATTATCAACCAAACTCTAAAGAAATAAAATAAGTAAGATATAATTCACAAATTTCTTTCATACAATTCTAATCGTAAGCCGTATTGACGTGAAGTTGGTTACCACGAGTTTTTTTAGTCTAGAGTGAAGTGTTAGCTTTAGTTTTGGTCACATGGTCAATATTCTATAATTTTGACATCGAGCGGAATATTTACGGTTCTTTAAGTTAAGAGTTTTACAAATTTTTTCTCATTTTTTAATCGTACGTCGTATTGACGTGCTATTTGTTCTCATAAGTTTCTTTAGCTTAGAGTGAAGTGTTAGTTTTAGATTTTGTCCCATTCGGTTAATATTCTATAGTTTTGATCTCCAATCAACAGAATTTTTATGATTCTTTAAATTAAGAGTTTCATAAATTTATTTAGAATTGATATACTTATTAAGAAATAACAGTAGACAATTTAGCATAATATTCTAAAATTACCAAATTTATGTTAATATTTATGATGTTGCCACATACTACCTAGCACGTGTACGTGTTGACATGTCGCATTTGTCAAAGACAAGTTTTTCTAAGGGTTCGATTGGCAATTAAGTTAAAAATTAATTTTTTAAATTTTTTTGTATTTTTAGTTAAAAAGTTAAATTGAGTTCAAAGTAAATTATTTGATAATTTAGTTTTTAAACTAACTTTTTAAAAATTAGTTTTCGAATAAAAAACTAGCAATTTTACTTTTTGTTCAAAAATGATAAATTTATCTTTTTATATATTTGATATTAATAATTATATGTAGTTGGTTGTAGTACTAAATAAGTTAAGAATAAAGAATAATATTGTATTTTAAAAGTGATAGAAATTTAAATAAAATATTATAAGAATTTATATTTTGATTTGACTTTTTGATTTCTTAATTTTTTTTACTAAATAGATAATTTTAACTTTTTAAAATTTTTAATCAAAAATGTAAAAAGCCAAAAGTTGCCGATCAAGGCCTAAAGATCAATAAACACTCATCACTCATCATAATTTTGTTTTGTCAATTTGAAGTGGGTGTATGACAATTATTAGAGTTGTTCATTTAGTAAGATCTGGAAAAAAAAAATCCAGAAAAAGAAAAAATTGATTTAGGGTCCTATTTTGAGGATTTATATTCTATTAGGTTCTAATTATTTTTTTAATACTCCGTTAAGTCTTATTTTTAAAATTTATTAATTATTTGGACAAATATACCCTTTCCACGTCTTTGCCCCAAAAATCTTGCACACAACTCTATCAACTCCTCTCCCGTCGACGAAATCAACGAAACAAATCTCAAGCAAATATAGGAAATCCAAACAGTAGCAACGAAGGTTCTCAATTGACGAAACAAATCCAATTTTTGCCTAATTTTTTTTCTTGTTTGGGAGAGGAGAAAGACGGGGAAAGAGTTAGAAAGTTTAAGAATTGGTTGAATGAAAGGAAATGGTGTGGGAATTTGATAGTTAATTGGAGATACTTGGAGATGAAGAGATAAATATTAGATTACGGAGGAAGAACAGAGAACTGCAAAGCTTTTGGATGAAGCAAAACTGTGATTGGGTGGTTGGTAGATTATTCTCATGTCCGGTGGAATTACTTGTTGAGAATAATTTCAAGTTGATTGTTTTTTGGGAATTACAAATTTGGGAAGAACAGTAAATTGGGTGATTCGATGAGAATAATTTCAAGTTGATTGTTTTTTAGGAATTTCAAATTTGGGAAGAACAGTAAATTTGGTGATTCGATGATGATGAAGTTAATGGCGGTTGGGAGAGAGGTGGTGTTGGATAGATCGACGGTGGAGAAATTGATGAGGAGGAGGAGGAAGTTGAGAGAGGAAGAATAAGCAGCTGTGCTTTGGATGGATCTTTCTTGTGGCTCTGTTTATGCTTAAATCTTTTTTTCTTTTTTCCTTTTTTTTAAAAAAGAAGGTAGATTGGAAATGTCTTATTTTTTTTTTTTGTACAAATATCTTATCTGTTATAAAATATCTCATTTTTTCGATCATTCTATACTTTTACAGCACAATCAAATGAGACATTTTTTTATAAAATATCTTATTTATTCTTCTAAAATAAATATTACATTACTGCACAAATTAGATAGAACCATAGAAAATGTAAAGTTGATTAAAAATATTTTATTTTCTTGTACAAGTGAGGCATTTTGTTATGAAATACCTCATTTTTTAAAATGGGACACTTGTTATAAAATGACTCATTTTGTTATTAAATGTCTCATTTTTTCGATATACTCTATATTTTCACAGTATGATTAAATAAGACATTTATTATGAAATGCCTCATTTGTCATAAAATGTTTTATTTTTTCGTTTGAAAAAAATATCTCATTTTTACACAAATGAGAGATAATCATAGAAAAAAAAAAGTGGATTGAAGCGTCTCATTTTGTTGCACAAATGAGACATTTATTATGAAATGTCTTATTTTTAAAAATATTTTTTATGAAATATCTCATTTTATTATGAAACATTTCATTTCTTTGATTCTTCTGTATTTTTATAGCACAATCAAATGAGACATTTATTATGAAATATTTCATTTGTCATTAAATGTATCATTTCTTTTTCTGAAACAAATGTCACATTTCTACATAAATGAGACGTTTTAGTTACGTGTAAAAAATATTTCATTTGTTATAAATGTTTTGTGATGGTTCACTGCGTTGAAGGTTTGGTGGTGGCAGCGACAGTGGTGATGATGGTGACAGCGGCGGTGGTCGTGGCGACGATCTCATAGTAATAATGGTGGTGGTGGTAGTGACAACGATGGCAACGACGGCGACGATGGTAATAGTGATGGTGATAGTAGTTGTGGTAAAAAGTATTGACCATAGTGATGAAGAGTGAATGATATATTAAAAATAATTTTGGTATGAAAAATATTAAATAGAACTTATTACAACATAATTTTTAATTAGGACTTATTAAAATACAATATCACAAAATAAAATTTGGCCCAAAATTTCTCCCAAAAAAGTCGTGTAAATTTTTAGCTTGATCATAAGAGCATGAATAAATTATATTTTATTTTACAAACATATTATTTACACTTAAAATAGTCTATTCTAATTTAAAATTTATTTATTTGTGAAATAAATTTTATTTTATTTTATTACTTATTAATATTCAATCAAACTATGTTTTTATATATATGATCTTATCTATAAATTTTAGTACATGAACTCATTCTAGGCCTCATTTGGCTAGCTGGCTATAAACCCAAGTTTTTTATTAATGAAAGTTTTTTTAAACCAAATAAGAAATAAGATTATTTAATCGTATGATTAACTTTAAACTAAAAGATAATAAGCAAAAAAATTGGTTTAAAGTGGCGTTAAGTCAAAAGAACTTTAAGTCAGATAAAAATTATTATAATTTTATAAAATTTATTTTTATATAATTTTATATTTAATATTAATTTTATTTGATAAATTTTAATGAGTAAAATTTTAAAATATAATTGTTATATAAAAACGAAGGTGTATAATAAAATATAATATTTTTTAAAAATATGTAAGATTATTTTATGTAAAAAAACTAAAAAGAGCTAAACAAAAATTTAGGTTTTCAAAATGAATTTTTTAATTTTTAATTTTAAGTCAAAAGAAAAAATTATCAAATTTTAAATTATTTGAAATTAAATTTTGAAAATGAAATCAAGATGAACTTGAATAGCTAAGCATAGGCTGCTTTTGTTAGGTCTTAATCGGGCGGTCCATGTCGTGGGGCCCCACTCCACCGCCCAATACACTCATCTCATCCCATCCCATCCCATCCTGTCGCTGTCACCCTCACATGCCTCTTTCGACCTCGACTCATTAGCAATCCTTTTTGTCTAAAATATATTAAATCTTCAGATAATTTAATAATTTTTAATATAGTAAGGTATCCTAACATAATCTTTTTATGAGAAAAAAATCAAAACTCATTCCTTTCTTATTTAATAAATCAAAAGTTCTAAAATTATATAAAAATTACAAGAAAGAACATATTAATAAAAAATTTAGGTCTTGTTTGTTTTGACTGATTAACTATCGAATTGAACTAATAATTTGAAGTATAATTAAATTTGATATTTATTTGTATAAAAAAATATTCGTATTAGTTATTCGGACGGATTAGTTATCCCCAAATGAAAAATAATTTAGTGATGGGATAAGTATGGGATTAGAAAATATTGAATTGGGGAGTGAATTTGAGAATTTTAAAAAAATAATAAGAAATATTAAAATATTAAATAAATAATATAAAATTTAATTTATTAATTTATTAAAGTTAATTTTAAAATAAATTAACTTAATATAAGATAATATTGAAAATTGACCATTATAATCCTATTCAACGTTATTCAATTCTATCTAGTTCGTTATTTAATCATATTCAAATCAAATACAAAAAAATTAATCTCACCCTATTACAAATCCCAATTAACTACTAATCTCACACAATCTATACCGATTATCAAACGAGCCCTTAGTGTCTTTGTGTTTAAGGCTTAATATGTTATTAAAATTTTTCTCCCCAAATTTCATTCTATACGTTTGGGAAGAGCCTATTATAACGATTTGAATCATTTATGTAACGATTTAAGTAGATCACTAATTTAATAAATCAAAAGTTCTTAAATTATTTAAAAATTACAAGAAATAACATATTAACAAAAAATTTAGGGTCTATGTGTTCGAGGCTTGATCTGTTATTAAAACTTATCCCCCCAAATTTCATTTTGTATGTTTGGGAAAAACCCATAATAACAATTCGAATCATTTCTGTAACGATGTAAGTAGATCACTGGTTTAATAAATTGAATAAAAAGATTAATAACGTAACTCAAAATACTTAAATACAAGTTATTAATAATAGCTCATTAGTTTTTTTTTATATATCATAATTAAATTTTTTTCTTCCACTGATATGGAATAGGGTATCATAATATCTCTCATTTAAATAATTGGCGCCCTTGTCGCGTGGCATAGGCTCTTTCCCTTTCTGCGATGTAGATATCAGTTAATTAACAAACATATAGCAGCCCATTAACTTGTATAAGATATACAAGTTTAGAATCTCTATCACATTTCGAAACTTATATTCTTCTATCTACATCAGCATAAAGTCATTGATAAAACAATAATTGACTTTGATACCATTTATAATGACCCAGGTGAATTATTAGTCTAATAATTTAAATAAAGAGTGATAACGCAACTCAAAATACTTGAGTATAAGTGATTAGTAATAGTTCATAAATTTTTTTTATATATTAGATTTAATCAATATCTCTCACCAACATAGGATGTAGTATCACAATTTCTTGTGTAAAATTTATAAAATAATTTATTCATACAAAATCTTAATTTGGATAGATTTATGAATAAAATTATAATTTATTTTATAATTGATGACCTAAATTTAAATGAATTATTTTAATTTAAACCAATTATTTTATAAATATAAAATATAATTTATTTATGTATTTATCGATTTTCAACTCAAAACTTCATTTTGCAAATTCGAGATGAAGTCGTAATAATAATTCAAATCATTTAGCGTACAAATGCTATAAACAAATTATTCATACAAAAGTTCAAATAAAATGCAAATTCATAAATATATGAATAAATTATAGTATTTTTTAAAATAAATATTTTTAAATATTAAATATATACACTATTTAAATTTAAGTAATTTATTTTATATAATAAAATATAAATTATTTGTATGTGTTCTATAAATTTACAAAATAAAAAATTATCACATCAATCGTTGTGACACGTTTCGAACTTAGAAAAGTTATTAGGTACTCGGAATGTCACGGGATATTATTTATATGGTAATCGTAATTAAAAAAAATATTTAATACATATTATGTAAAATATTTTTATTTTGCACTTATTCAATAATGGTGCGTTAAGTAGAATATTCTTATTTTTTTCATATGCATAAATAAATATACAAATTAAATAATTTTATATAATATTTTAAAATTACTGAATAATTAGTTATGAATCTATAAAATAAAATAGGTCTCAAAAGAGGGGATTTTTTTTTTTATATATATTTATTTAAAAAGAGGAGAGGGTTGTAGTAGCTTATTTCATTTTTCCCAAACTAGGACGAAATGAAACGGCACGTTAAGGACTCCGAAAGAATTTAACTGGACACACGTCCCGATGCATCACGTGGTGGCCGGTGGCAACCAACGTACGAAATTTCCCTGTTTGGGGGACATTGGATTTGGGATCTACATACGATAGTAATAAACAATAATACTAAGTAATAATCCTGTTATAATTGTAGTTCTAGCTTGGATCTGAGAGAAATTTCAAGTGACGATGTTGCCCCTTCCGAAGATTTAGTGGTCCATTGGAATGTTGGCCGGTCAGTGGAGGGTATTTTTGTACACTCGGGTTCCTGCTTAAGGATGACTATTGGGTCTATCATGATAACAACCACCACGAGGGTGATGATCCAAGCAGGCCGAGAGGGCGGGTGGACCCCTCCCCGCATCGGCGTTCCATCTGTTCACAATATTCTGTGGGCACGTTTGTTTTGAGAGATCACGAGACGAAAATATGAACAAATTAATAAAATTGTTATGAAACTGAATTCAAACTGAAAATATTAATAAATTATCAATTAATATGGCATTCTTAAATATTCTCATATTTATTCGTATAAATATACATAAAATAGATGTTCGGACCAAAAAAAAATACAGTGTAATTGTATACAGAATTAACTTATTACAATAAAATATATATAAGCTTAAAAATTTATGATATAACTGTTTCTGAAGAACATGTTATTTTTATATATTTGAGTTCAGCATTTATTTACTAGTTTAAGATTTTGTTAGTTTATTATTTTTACAACACGTTATCAGCACGAAACTCTAACCAATTAGAAAAAAAAAATCTGTCTTTACAGCATCGAGTAAAGTAAAATTTTTTGTATTCAATATTTATATATTAGTCATAATATACACTTATTACACATGTATTAAGTGAGTAATATTTAACAATTAAGTTTATTTTTAAAGTGGTTAAAATAAAATATTTTATCTATAGCATAATATATGCATATGATAAAAAAAATAGAGAAATATTACTCAAAATATACAAATTTGATTTTATTTTTTTTATATATATTATAACTTATACAATATTTTTTTTTGAAGTACATAACAAATTTAATTTCATTTGTCTTTATCATTTTTGTTTTATATAATGTCGAATCTCTCAAAATTGAAATTTGTGGCTCTCGATATTTTGAAAAAAAATTATTTGTCTTTGATCCTTGATGTTGAGATCTACCTTGATATCATGAACCTTGGAGAACACAATAAAAGATGAAAATAGCGCATCCCTGTAGGATCGTGCAATGGCAATGATTTTTATACGCCATCATCTCAAGGAGGAATTAAAAACTGAATATCTTACTGTAAAAGATTCACTTATTTTGTGAAATAATTTAAAGGATATATACGAACACCAAAATACCGTAATCCTCCCAAAAGCTCGTTATGAATGGTTGCACTTGAGATTACAGGACTTTAAATCAGTTAGTGAGTACAATTTTGCTTTATTTAAAATTGTTTTACAACTAAAATTATGTGGAGAAAAAATTTCTGAAGAAGATATGCTTGAAAAAACTTACTCCACATTTCACGCATCTAATTTGCTCCTGAAGTAGCAGTATAGAGAGCGTCATTTTAAAAGGTACTCTGAATTAATTTCTTGTCTTCTTGTCGCTGAACAAAATAATTAGTTTTTGATGAAAAATCACCAATCACGTTCAACTAGATCTGTATCATTCCCTGAAGCAAATGGTATATCATTTAATATACCATTCCCTGAAATGAATAAAATCGCATACTTTAACCGTGGACGAGGTTGTCAATATAGACGTGGTAAAAGTAATAAGCATAATCGTGGAAACTATATTCAGAAATCAGCAAACAAGCCATTCCACCAGAAGTGGAACAATCCTGAAGGATCAAAAGAAAAGGGAAAGAATTTGCTTAATAAATCCCCCAAGAATTATGAAAATGTTTGCTATAAATGTGGCATGAAAGAACATTGGTCATGTACCTGTCATACGCCCAAGTATTTGGTGGATCTTTATCAAACATTAATTAAAGACAGAGAAAAAGAAATAGAAACACATTTTGCGGACCATGATAACCCTATTGACATAACCCATCCTGATATTTCTAATTTTTTTGAAGATCCAAGTAGAAAAATTGATCATTTAATTAGTGATGAGAATGTCCACACCGATTAATATTATCGCTATTTTATATTTATATTTGTAATAAATGTTTATAATTTAATTGTGATATACATTATCTTATTTTGTATAATTT
>JAOTRH010108784.1:0-15453 GCA_034768845.1 Heliamphora exappendiculata | reverse complement strand
CTTTATCTATCTATACTATCTGTAAAAAGAAACACCTGAATTAGTTTCTTGAAGCCAACTGAATTTTTTCATTTTAATTTTGTCCAACAACATTCTACTTAATTCCCAAAATTTAATATACTAAAAAATTAACTATAAGGGTTAAAATAGTCAGTTTTTAACTCCCATATCACCGCAGTTACTTTGACTTTTCAAAAAAATCTCTTTTTTCAATTTTCACAGCACCCACCGGTTACGTAACCTTCGATCTCTCTCTAAATTCGTCTTATATTTTTTCGTTTATGGGAGAGAATGAATCATGATCAATCATAAACAATGGAACCGCATTGACTGGACTTCCTTGAATGTTTCCGAACGGATTCACGCTTGCAGCCATCGACCAATCAATGAATCCAAATTCAAAAACTCAAAAACAACGCTCTCAATAACTTTTTAACGTGATCCAGTAATGGTTCAATCGAAAGAAATCTTTGATATTAACGAAGATGTGAATACTTCAATAAGCTATCACCATTATTAGGTATATATTCACAGAGAAAGAGAAAAGAAACAATGAATATCGAAAGAAGTAGGAAGACGAGAAAGAACAAATCGGTATAGAATTGCGTGGAGGATTTTCTGCTAAATTTATGAATCGTGATCAATCGTAAACAAAAAAACCGCACCATATGGAACAAATAAAAAATCTACCATTCATGCTCAAATACCATTTCACGAGTTTATCGACGATCACCACACAAAATTCACACTCTCTCTCTGCCTATCTCTATCTCTATTTTTCTCATTTCCCTATACTTTGATTTCTACTTTTCTAATTGATTTATTAAAGAAATTTTATAAATTTGGGAAGAGACTGTCTGCTCATGGTCACTTTTATGTTATGGGTTTTTTAGCTCATTTTTATTTGATGCTAATGTGTTAATTTATTTTGTGTATTTTGATAATTTCTTTCAAAGATTTTGACTCTCACATCGGCGATTCGACTGCAGCCGATGCTACATCAATATTCATGCACTTTCGAAGCAATTAGTGAAAACCCACAATTGAACATTACGTATAAATTTTTATTGTATCTATCAAGATAATTTTTTAATTTTTTATTGTAACTACTTTTTTTTCTCTTTTATTTTTTTAATAAATGGATAGTATGAGAAATTTTATTATATGTATCACGATAATTTTTTAATCTTTTTTACATAAATTGAATGAGTTTTTTTGTATCATATATACTCAAATTTTAAAAGGAATTGTATATACTCAAATATTAAAAAGAATTGTGTACGACGGGATAATTTTTTTTCATATTTTTTTCAAATTTTCTCCTTTTAATCTCAATCTATGTTTGGATTAAATTTTTTTTTATAAGTTTTTTGATTTTTTAGTTTTTTTTATAAAAAATAAATATAAAAATATATAAAAAAAATCAACTGAGAACAAATAAATAAACTTTTCAAAAAGTTTTAAAACATAAAAACTTTTAAAAAAACCTTAGAAGAAAACTTAATTATAGATTAACTATGGTATTTTTTCGAACTATTATTTTTTTTAATTTTATAATATTAAATAAATATATTATTTTTATATATTTAAAATTAATTTGAATTGCACACGTATTGTGTGCGCCTAAATTGCTAGTATTAATTATTATTATTATTCTAGATTTATGAATTAGAATTTAGATTTTTATTAGCCATTTATTACTTGTTTTCTCAAAAATTCTACTCTTGTTTGAGGCAGTGCTGAAAGTCATGGCCGAAAGCGATGATATGTCGCAGTCTACGGTCAACGCCACTATTCCGGCCACCCCCGGCGAAGACACCGGGACTCCGACCTATCCGATTACTCTTCCGACAAACCACGACCGAGGAGTCGCAGAAGGAAAAGCACCGTCGATCGAATCGGCGCGTTGCCGGACTCCTTACTCTTTCATATTCTTTCCTTCTTACGAATTGAAGACGCGATCAAAATCGAAACCTTGTCGAAAAGATGGCAGTTCCTTTGGACTTACCTTCCTTCCCTCCTTTTCCGCTTCCATCGCTGTCCTTATGATGGAGATTATTCTTATAGAGACGCCGACACTGCTGATTTTGTTATCTTTGTTGACAAAACCCTACTTCTCTGTAACTGTTCTAAGATCAAGAAATTCGCGGTTGATTTTGATTATGAGCCGGGTTTCGCTTCTAATGTCAATTCATGGACTCGCTACGCAGCAAGGAATCGCACGGAGGAGTTTTGCCTTGGATTCCTTGCGGATAAGTTGGATGAGGACGAGTTTTACGTCTTGCCACAGCTTTTGTATACCAATTCATCGTTCAAAGAATTGCATTTTTCTTGCTGCAGTGTCATGCCTTCAGGGGTTGTGGGCTGGAAGTCGCTTAAGAAATTGTCAATTGGCTACGTGAAGTTGAGTGACGATCTGATTAATAACATATTAGCGGGTAGTCCTGTGTTGGAGATTTTGGAATTGTATTACTTTTATGGCATCAATCGTTTGCATATTAGTAATGCAAGTATGAAAAAATTGATCCTGCGAGAATTTTGGGATCATACCGGTGTAGAATTTATTGACGGTTCCGAGTTGGAAATTTCGATTCCTAATCTTCACTCGTTGGAGATCTTGGGAGGTTTCGAAAGGAAGAGAGGCATTTGGGGATGAGAGCAAGAAAAGAGGCATTGAGCCATTTGGTGAGTTTGTCATTTCTATGGAATTCTTTCATGAACTTTAGGATGTCAGGCTTGAGCATGGTCCAAAACCTTTTGATGAAAGTTGTAGGGTTCTTTAGAACAAATCAATAAAGAATGATCACGGAAAGGTGAAATATGTAAAATAATCAGAAACACAGAATGGAGTGAGAGAAGATTCGGTGAAGGAGAAGATTAATTGAAGAAGAGTATTGGCAGTATGAATAGTCAATATTAAGCTCTTTTAAACTGATCTGAAAGCATGCCCATCCCTCCTTTTTATAACACTTAGATGAGTTATGTTATGATTCGGATAGGACTCTTTAAGAGATCTAATTGGATCATGAAATGCGATCTTTGGAGAATCAAGGGATTCTATCCCAAAAATTAACGAGATAGTATTCTATTCCAACTTAACTAGGTCGGCCACCGGACACCCTATGGGTACCCGACCCACTTAGGTTAAATACCTGACCCACTAGGGTCGAGTGACTCGAGTGGGAGGATCCTGTGTTCCGACAAATTATTTTTTCTTGCCACCAAACCACATGTTTTCCAACGTCCCGTGCAGGATTGTACTGCCATTGTCTTAATTGTCTCTGGGACAGTCTTTTGATTATCAGAGAAATCTATGTTGATATAGTCTATGCTATATACATTTGCCTTCGTTCAGTCTGTGCTGAGTTACATAATTTGTGTTATGCCTTTGTAATTAGGTAGTCAGAGTTATACAGCCTACGTTGCCTTCACAACTTGTGTCGTGGCAATAGCACAGTCTGTGCTGCCTTCATGGTCTGTGCCATAGAAGTATAATTAAGTAGTCAGGACTACACTTCATAATATGTGCCATGTTTCACAGTCTGTGCCGTGGTATATTTTTAGTCGTAGTTAGGGTTACGTCTCATAGTCTATGCTATGGGATACCATATAGTCTTTATATAGTTGCTCAGACACCCAAGCTATTAGTACTTCAGTGGTTCGGCTTCCCAGGACCTATGTGAAATGATCAAGTCCTTTGGAGAACCTATTGAATTGCTTGGACCTGGCTAGCCATCCCAATCTTGGGCCATTCGAATCTCCTGGCTGAGCTATTTCACCCTAGATTCACTCGATTAGTCGAGCTACACACCACTCAAGCCAATCGGCCATTGAGTTACTTGATCATCAAGTTGTTTGGGTTGTTTAGGTGTTTCGAATCATCCGAGTTGCTTTGGTTGAGTGACTCGAATCTAGGGGTCGACTTGCTCGATTCTTCCAAGAGCTTCTTTCCAAACTGAGGCAGCGATATGGAGTTGGTTATCTGAATTATTAAAAGGTCAGTAGCTCGAATCCAAGCTGCAAAGGCGATGAGGGACTCGAGCCCTAAAGCCACTGTCTCATTGTCTTTGCTTGACATCTCACGCTATCTTCATATTTCAGTTAATCTTGAGATATTTGAGTCATTAGGAATATTTCGGATCTCGCATGGTTCGGGTTAAAGTAATGACCCAAATACATATTGCCTCTAATCATGATATCGAGCTGCATACTCGAGTGATTCGGGATTAAGATATGCGCAAATCTTAACGTTCTCCAAATAGAAGTCATCTACAAAAGTAAAATTAAAACCGTCAGGTCCTTGGGCTTTTCCCCCATCAAAATTAGAAACTCCATCCTCAATCCCCTCTTCTAAAAACTCATTTTCAAACAGCATATCTGTGCAATTTGGGAGACTTCTGTCAAAACACCCTTGAATGCTTGGTCTGACTTTGTGGGGTTCATGCATAAGGCTTGTAAAATGGCTTATATTAGCATCTTTCACCTCATCGGGATTGGTAAGAATTATGTTGTCCACGGCTACCTGGTTAATGGAGTTTCTTAAGAATCTCTTCTTTGCTGATAAATGAAAGAATCATGTGTTTAGATCCCCTTCTCTTAACCAGGAGATTCTAGATTTTTGTCTCCAAGTTGTTTTTTTATTGGCCAAATGTTCCCAAAGCTTCCCTTTCGTATTGGATCTTTGAATTCTTTCTGCTGCAGAAAGAGGTCTTCTTTCACCAATGACATCCAGTCTCTCTAGCTCAGAAGTAATGTGCTTTAGAGAAGCCTGTTGTTCTTAGGTCTCTTTCTTTCTCCAAAGCTTGATACATTGTTTGATATCCCTCAATTTCAACATAAGAACATGAGCTGCTCACCCCTTATATGAGTTTTTGTTCCATTCAGCTTAGATCACTCTGTGGAGAAGTGGAGAATTCAACCATGAGTCGAAAAATCTAAAAGGCCTGGCCCCCAATCAAGAATATCTAGACCCATTCTTATAACCATTTTTCCTTCTAACTACCTTTCCTGCCAGTTTTCATTCTCCCCTTTCCAATAGTCCTAACATAATTGTAATACCTAATAACTGAATATAACTCCTTGTATCAGTTTACAACTATCATTTTCTATTTTTCTGTTACTATTTTTTTTAGTGAAGAAAAGAAGAAAGAAAATCTTTTCAAAAAGAAATGGGCAGAGTTCAATAACACTGCCTAAGACTTGAAATTAGGACTCGAGATATAACTTGTTGTGAAACTAAATTTTCCTTGAGAGCCTACAGACTTGAAACCAGCCTTCAAAGATTCTAAACTTGAATCCTTGCCATCAATTTTAGGTATGGCGATGGACGAGCTAGGGGCAAAAATGTGATATTTTGTTCCATATCTTATGGGGATGGGAGTAGGGTGGCGTGAGCCGGAGAAATGACAAGAGCGAAGCGGGGCAGGGGCAGAGTTAGGAATACTTTTGAGCCAAATATTTATGGGGACCTAGGAATTCCTTCACAAGAAGCAACTCTTTCTCTAGCATTGTTGCAAATTTCCCCAAGTACTAAATGCCAAACCTTGCTAGTGCCTGATTTATCTGACAAGATAGAGGCCAAGAAACCTACCCAATCATTCCATGAAAATTCGTCCCATTGTGCACCACACAAAGCTTGGATCCTATCTCAAATTAACCTATAAAATGCGTAGTTAAAGAAGAGGTGTGTGGAATCCCTCACCTTATGTGCCTAGGACACACCTAAAAACACTCCCAGACCAAAGTCCCGTAAGCCTTATCTTTGGTACTAAGCTTGCCCTCGTTGAAAACCTAGAAGACAAAGCTAAAACTAGGCACATGTTTCCTAAAACAAACCAGAGGCTACCAAGATACTCTACTTTTGCAGATTCTAAGCTTCTCTTGAAGAGAATTAAACTTCTGTAGAGCCATTAGGCAATAGATCCACAAGGATCTCCCTTCTCAAGTCCATTAAATCAATGGATTGATACCACCTTCTTGTGGAGTGAGAAACATGCTATTTCCAACACTTACCCGGACTTTAAACAACTTATCTAAACTAGAATCATAAACAATCCTATCCCCTTTTAGCTTCAATAATGGAGCAGTGGAGCCCTAGGGATGCCAAGGGTCACTCGAAACAAAGGTGTTTTTGATTATTTTCTATTTCCAATCTAGTACCTAACAAGAGGCTTGACAAGATGTCTTAATTGTAGCATTTTCCTCCAACTCCAAGAGGCTGTCTGGGATATATTCAACATCGCACAAACACTTTTCCCTCAAAATATTTGAGGGACACTACGCCTCGTGTTATCAGAAAACCAAATATGCTTGGCCACTACTTCATTATTACATATAAAAGAGAGTACCTAGATCCCGTTCCCTTTTAGGAAGATAAACATCTTTCCAAGAGATTTTGGAACTAGAGGGTTTCAATTTCACTCCACTTCGAAGAAAGGCTTTCATGATACTCTCAACCTCTTTACTTGCTTTCTTAGGCAGGATAAAGAGTGACGACCAATAAACGTGCATAGAGAAGATGATTGATCTTATTAATTGGACCCTTCTAGCGTAGGAAAGAAACTTGTTAACCCGAGTTTTAATTCTAGAAGATCCTATCAATGAGAAGTTTACAATCCTTATAGGATAACTTGAAAGTTTCAAAGGGATTCCAAGATATCTCACGAAAAGTCTCTTTTTTCTAAACCCCAAGATGTCCCAAAGCCTAACTTGCAGAGAGTCATCTACCCTAGAGAAAGAAAACATCACTCTTTTAGGGGATATGTGTTAAACTAAACATCCTTTGAAGATCATCCAAAACCATTTTGATAATTTTATCATAACCAATCTCAGCTCTAGCAAAAATTATTAAGTTATCTGCAAAACATGAGTTAACAATTCTATTTTTTCCACACCTCCAATGATATTTAGAAAAAAGATCCTTGGTATGTTTATTCAACAAGGTAGATAAGGCTTTGGTAGCCATCACAAAAAGATAAGGGAATAGAGAGTCACCTTGCATCAAACTTTTTGACTCCTTAAAGAAGCCCATTTAACTCCCCATTGATACTTACAAAAAAAGTTAGAGATGTAATACACTCTCCAACGGTCATTTTGTTAAAAAATCTTTCCACTCAACACATCTAACATAAAATTCCATATTACATTATCATAGGCCTTCATTTAAAAGAACACTTAAAATCATGAGAGGGCCTGTGATGACCTCTTAATATTTCTTGAGGGAGAAAAAGTTTACAATTCATATTTCCTTGACAAAAATAGACTGACGAGGACTAATAACAATTTGAAGGACCATTTTAACTCTATTAGCAATAATCATATATATATGCCCTTATGGTTGCCAAAAGTTTCAATTTAGTTGCCAAAGATTTTAGCGACCAAAACTTTTTGGTGCCAAGTTTGTCGCCAATACCTTGACACCAAAAGTTTTGGCAACCAATTTTGTCGCTAAAAGTAATTTTTTACCGACCAACTTATTGATGGTCACCAAATGTGTGTTTCGGCGACCAACTATGGTAGTCGCCAAATTATAATGGTTGCGATTTCATAACTTTTGGTGCGTAAATACTTGGTCGCCAAAAATAAAGAAATGCATTGAACCTTTAGTGACAAAACAGTTTTGGTTGCCAAAAGGCAGCAATTATACATTCGACGACTGAATACTTGGTCACAAAAAATACTTTCATTAAGACTTTTGGTGACAAAAATATTTGGCTACCAAAGATAATAATATTTTTTTGGTCGCGAAAGATAATAATAAATATTATTATCTAAAAAACAAAATTACATTTCTCAGGCATATAACTTATAGTTTGTGCATATAAACAATAATATTCATTCACCAATACATATAAAATAACAGTAAATTTATCCAAACGCTGTTCTAAATTAAATATAATCATCTAAAAAGTAACTTCTATCCAATAGTCATCAATAACAAATATAATCTATGTGAAGAAGATTTGTACAATTATCAATCGTCCATAACATAAAATTCACAATCCATTTGCATTTGACTTCATAACATATATATGTAAAACAAAAAAAAAAACTATCATATTTATTAGCTACAATAATTATAAAGAAAATGATATAATGCTTAATTTTTATAATTTTTTTGTCTAACTTTCTTTTCAGATATCATAACCACATGTTAGTTTCTACAAGTTTGTTTAGACATTAGCGAGATGTCCATATCGTTTCCCAAATAAGTTAGTGGTTATTTTATGATTTTTTCACAAACGGATCATTCTCACTAGATTTTTCATTTTTTTTAGTCTAATCTTTCAAAAGATACTAAAATTCCTTTCATAAAATGCCTTTCATGAGATACAAAGTAAAGTGTCTTTAATATTTTCATAACAAGGTTGACACTTCATATATAATGTAATAGAGTACACGCAAATTTTGTCAATGATTCATTCAAAATATATGTGTACAAAAGAGAAGGCATTTTTGTAAAATATGACATGTTTTTTTAGATAGATTATTATTTGTAGTTTTAGTAAATTTTTAAAAACTATATTTAAAAGTACTTTTAAAATTTATGTAAGTATAATTGAAAAAATCAAAAAGTTTAATACAAATATGAAAAGTTTAGAAAATATAAAAAAAAGTATGATAAATTTATCACAATAAAGTTGACTATTAAGATCAGTTTGGGATAGTATTTATGATTTTTTTTTTCATTTATAGCAAACTTTTCAACGTTAATTCAAATTTTTTTACTTTTTAAATATATCTTGTAATAAAGAATCAAAAAGAGAAAAATTACAAAAATATTTTAAAGAATTTTAAAAAGTCCCTATTACTTTATAAATCTCTCTTAATAAATAATGAAAAAGTAAAGAAGCGTAATAAAAAAAATTTTAAAAATAAAAAATAATATGTTTTAGTACAATTAAACACAAAATGACAACTGAATTACAAAGTAATCAAATGTGGCTTCTTTTTAATTAGTCTTGACACGTCAATAGTACTCTTTTGGCAACATCGTTCAACATGGGAGAAAAATCCTGACACCTCTAAATCTCCTTTTAATTCTCCACTAGATATGACAATGATTTTTCATACATGTTTTTTTCTTTCCAATTGCCAAACAATTGGCAACCCAACGTATATTTGGTAATCGAAGTTTATTTTCGTGCCGAACTTATGTTTTAGCCAAAAGTTCTCCATTCAGTGACCAAGTTTCATGTTAGTTGGCTCGGGTTAATTGAGTCACTTGAACCACTCGAGTTGTTCGAGTAAGTAGGTGACAAGTCTCAAATAATTTCCTGATGAACTAATCGTGCGGGCTTAACCCATTCGAGCTATTAGACCCTCCTCGTAGCTCGACCTACTAAGTATTGTTGCCTACTGCCTCAAGACGCACGAAAATCCCATAGCACAGACTATGTAGTGTAGCTCTAACTACAAATGAAGACATTCCATAGCACAGACTATGACAGTAGTAGCCTTGATTATTTGACAATATTACCATGGCACAGACCATGAATACAGCACGTACTGTATTATTACCATGACATAAGTTGTGAAGACAGCATAAACTGTGTAGCTTTAACTACTTAACAATGATAACATAGCACAGACTATGTGGCTCAGCACAGATTAGACAAAGTCAAACCTATAGTACAGACTATATCAACAAAGATTCCTCTAAGAATTGAAAGACTGTCCTAGAGACAAAGAAGGCAATGGCAGTACAATCATGCACGGGACGTTGAGAGGCATATGGTTTGGTGGCTAAGGAAATGATTTGTTGAACCACGAGACTCTCCTACTCGAGTCACTCGACCAGAGTGAGTTGGGTACTTGACCCGAACGGGTCGGGTACCCACGAGGCACTCAATGACTGACCTAGTTGAGTTGGAGTAGAACATTACCTGGTCGATTTTCGGGATAAAATTCATTGATTCTCCAAAATCACCTTTCATGATATGATTAGATCTCTTGAGGAGTCATATTTTAATCATAACAAACTTGTCCAATAGTTATAAATAGGAGGGATAGTCGTGCTTCCAAAGGTAATCAAATTAATAGACTGCTCATACTGTCAAATATTCTGACTCAATTAGTCTTTTCCTTCACTCAACCATTCTCTCTCTTCGTTCTGTATTTTTTAACTACTTTGCATATTTCACATATTCATAATTATTTATTTATTCATTTCTTCTGAAAGAACCCTACATACAACGAATCCTTAGCAAAACTTGATCCTCTTGGCTTAGGATTTATTAATATGCCCACTCTTAATTTTACTCAAATGACTCTTTGGTAAATTTACAAACATTGAATATAGTGGTGGTCATATAGAACTCATGATACTAAGTCTCCTAACTATTGATTTGATTTTATTTATACAAAGCTTTGTTTGTGAACCTGGCTTAAATTTTTTTTTTGTTTTCTAACTTTATGTCAAATAAGTAAAAATTTGTGTGACAAAAAGTAAAATTTTAAGCCATCATGCAAAGAGAAAATATTGTAATTTGATAGTTAATTTTTTGTGTGTAACTTTAAACAAAACAAATTACGGCTATATTTCGTTTATAGAATGTTAATGGAATAAAATGATGATTTTGTTAAAGGTTTTATTTCAATATTCGGTTGGCCAAAAATGATATTGGAATGTCATTTCTAAAAATAATTACTATTTGTTCATTTAATGAAATGAAAATTCTCGTGCTATTCCTATACAAAATTATTTTATTAAAAGTTTAATTTGAAGGTACGCCACTAACTATTTAATGTTTTGAGGTAGAAATCAAAACTAGTCATTTCCATTATGCTGGGTCGAATGGCCGCCTTGCCTCGTCAAAAAGTAGGGCCAATCTTGAATAATTTATCTGTATTTTTTATATATATTTTTTAAAAATATAAATAAATTTATTTATATTTTTTATACGTATTTATAATAAGATAAATAAATTTATTTATGATATTTATACGTGTTTATAATAAAACAAATAAATTTTTATATTTGTATTTTGAATAAATTTGTTTATCTATCTATCTATCTATCTATTTGTACAGATAAATTTATCTGTGTTCTAAGATATTTTTGTCCCAAAAAATCTAATAAATTTGTTTATCTATCTATCTATTTGTATAAATAAATTTATCTGTGTTCTAAGATATTTTTGTCCCAAAAATTTTTATACGTATCAATAAAGGATCTTGCGTGTTAAATTTTTTATAAGAATAGACTTTACTTATTTACAAATCTTATACTAAATAAAAAATAATAAACGATCTATAAATTGTATTATTCACTAATTTTTCGATTAGAAAATCAATAAAAATGACTCAATTCTCAATTCTTCTAATACGCTAACGGTACAAACTGAGCTAAACTGCAAAAATATTAAACCATCAACCATCATAAACCACCGATCTAGTGGTCCACCTTCCACCACTCACAAACATTTAATGAATAAACAAAAACATGTTTATTGTTTTGGTAATGTTTATATATTTTTATATTTATATTTATATTTTTAAATATTTTGTAAACTGTAAATAAAAATATGTTTGATATTTATTTTTATTTTTTAAAAAATATAAATAATTTTTAAAATTTATTAAATTCTTATAAAGAGAAAAAAATATGTTTTTATTTGTTTTGTAACTAAATTTTTATTCTTCTTTCTTCTTCTATTATCTCTAGCCATCAATTTCGACCATCACCTCCGACTAACACATCTGGCCACGATCTTTTGCCACTACCTCCGTCTACCGCATCTGACAACTACATTCGGCTATCGCCTCCAATCACCATCTCCAACTACCACTTTTAACCACCATCGCTACTGCTTGCTATTATCCCTGACTAGCGTCTCTGGTTACAACGTCCAGCCACTACTATGCACCACCACAACATCTGACCATGCCTTCCAACTATACATGGCCACTGCTTCCGACTGCCATTGTTACTTCTTGTTAACATAATCGGCTATCACATTTGACTATCACATTTAATTATTATATTCATTCGTATTCTTCAAGTATCATTTTCAAACATTGATGTCATACGTGTTTTTATTTTTATTTTTTATAAAAATGAACAAATATCTATATATATATATATATATATATATATATTTTTTGTGATTGCGGCAGCGGTTCTTTCTGATTTGGCAGAGGCGATTTCGCAGCGGTGGCGTTGCTCTCTTCTCTCTAATCACCTTTGGTGCTCTCCATCATCATCCTCTGCCATTGAATCTCCGCGAGTTCGCAACGAACTTTGTCCTCGCCACCGGCCCTCTCCATCATCGTTGCTGTCGGTCTCCTCCGTCATCACCACCGGCCCCCTCTAGAGCTTCGACACACAGGTCTGACAAAAAACCCTATTACTAACTTTGGTCGGTTTTGAAAACCCTAGTGTGCTTTTGTTTTCTGAGTTTCTTGTTACTTGCCTATTTGTGACTACATACCAGAATGAAATATTCTGAGAAATCTTTACATGGATCTTTATGATTACTTTGCCTTATGATTACATGAAAATCCTGTGATTACGTTGCCTCTTTCTCACTTACATGGATCTTAAAAGAAACTTCATTATATAATCAAAATTCATGAAAACCCTTGCTTTTGCTTTTGTTACACCTAGTATTTTGCTCTGTAGAAGTTTTGAGATTACCAACTCTATTAGTTATTAGATGCTAATTGATCATGTGTTTAATGGAGATTACCACTGCGAGTTAGCTAGGCTAGGTAATGGAGCTCTGTTGCATAAATGCATAACTGATTGTTCACTATATCAAGCAGGTAAGTCTCATTAGTTTCACTATGCATGAATTGACGTGATAGGAACAGTTAACCGAACCGTGACCGATCAATTTTACGAATCGATTTTGATTCGATTCCTTTACTTGAATGGTCCACACAAGGTTTCAAAAAACCTAGAACCTTTACTAATGGTTTAGTTCTTGGTTTTTCAAAGAACTAAACTAATTCGGAATGCGTGCATCCCTATCCAAAAGAAGTTCCAAAACAAGGCCGATTGTTGGTTGGTCGGCAACAATTGTTCTATTAGTAATTATTACTTGACTCTTAGGAATGAAAATTTATCTTGTCCTGTTTTGTCCCATTCTTGCATGTTCTTGTTTTACTTGTTTAGTTTTTTTTAACCCTCGACAACATGGGGGCAAAAATGGTATTTGATTCATTTACCATGATTTTCCCACCTTGATCCCTATTACATAG
The DNA here is from genome assembly GCA_034768845.1 of Heliamphora exappendiculata. Classification (NCBI taxonomy): domain Eukaryota; kingdom Viridiplantae; phylum Streptophyta; class Magnoliopsida; order Ericales; family Sarraceniaceae; genus Heliamphora; species Heliamphora exappendiculata. The sequence goes on along the minus strand of JAOTRH010108784.1, from coordinate 2,250 downwards.
AATAAATACATTTATAAAAAAGTTTATTTTGAAAAATATAACAAGATAAAAATATAAAAATATTATATTTCTTTCTTATTTTTCATCTATATTACTATTGTTCATAGTTTGAAGTTTAATCACATTAACAATTATTTTTTTGCTTACTATGTTATGTTTGACCCTCTTAAAGTTCATAAACCATATGTGATATATTCTCGTCTTCGCTTTGCTACTTTCTCGACTTTTTATCTATTCCCGTTCCGATAAAATAAGAGATGGGGATCAAATACTATATTTCCGCCCCTATCCCGCCCCGCCCTATAGCCATTCTATGAACTTAGTTGTCTCTTCTTATGGTTCATTAATACATTTTTAAACATTTCTTTTGAGATCTAAGATATACAACTGAAACACACCATCACTACTCTACTTAGGTGATGGGATTTTAAGAGCTTAAATCCTAAACGTAGTGGAATAGAAACGTAGGCAATAATTTACACACAACAAATAAAGAACAGAACAAAAACACGAAAATACGTTGTTCGACTGACTGCCTACCTTTACAGGAAAGAAGAAACAATCCATTATATGATAATAAGGAATACAAGTTTTTTTCTTTCACTCACACAATGCCAGTAGCCTCAAGTTGAGCCTCTCTCTCTCTCTCTCTCTATATATATATATATATATATATATATATATATATTCTCTCTAATTTCTCTACTGAACCCTATTAAGTGTATAGATAATCTTTAGGTTTTATGAAACATAAAACCTTTATATATGCAGCCCCTAAGTTTAAAACAAACCCTAGCGCAACAAACTGTTCTGCGGTAGGCTGCTCGAGCGGTCACTAGCCTGAGACCTCCTGTGTACAAGTCCACTCAAGCGGACTCCTATTCGTTCAAGCGGTCACAAACCCGAAAGCTTCCTTCAAAAAAAAAAATCTACTCTGTCCGGTTGTCCTACCGACTTTGGATATCAAAATTCGAGACACCAAACCCAATATTAGGACATGCATGTTTTTTTGTTTTAATTTAAACTAAATATTTTACACATATTTTACACACACCACCACAACCAACATTAATATATAGGACCTACCATATTAAAAAACTTAGAAGGATCACATAAACAAGCAAAAAAATTATATTTTAAAACAAAAAATAAATAAAAACTAAAAGTAGGCAGGGAAAAAAAAACTTAAAAACAACAATGCATTTGTGTTCTCAAGTATTTTTGGGCTACCTTTAGTTTCATGCTAGTATCCGTCTACACTTGAGAGAGAGATTATATTTACCCACTTAACAAGGCAAGTAAAAATAATATTATTTTTATTTTTTAAAATAATTAATAATATTATGGTAACTAAATTATCTTTTTATATTAATCTATCAAGTGATGTCGTGCAACTACAAACATTTATACAATGAGCCCAATAAATTCTATTTATATTCAATATTTGTAATTATACCACGTTATTTAGTAGATAATTTGATAAAATATTTTTATTATCATAACATTATTGTAAAACAATAATATGAGTCCCATTTACACAATAAATTCCAATATTTTTAACCAACTAGAAATGAGAGTATGTTTATCTAGAAAATTATTAAGTACTCCTGAAATATCACTTTCGCATTGCTTACATGGTATTTTTAGCAAATAAAAAAAATTGATGCACACTAAGTGAGTCATTGTTGTCCCTCACCTACCAAACAAAGATAGGTTATCAACTCGGATTGTAATGATTGCAAACTTTTTTAATTTACCCACTTATAAATTAAAGTAATTTTATATTTTTTAGGTGTTTTGGACATCATAAGAAAAGATGGTTAAAAAAAATAAATAATAATAATGATATTGTGTTTGTAATTTTAAGAAATAAAATACAGATAATAAAAATAAGTCACTACTATAATAATAATAATTATATTAAAGTTGAATATAAAGTATAAAAAATGGCTGTGAAAAAAGAGTCTTTGTGCATTGATTGAACGGTAAACGAAACCCGTTTGCTGCGAAATTTTAGGCGTGTTTTCTCGGCATGTGTTCTTGATATTCATCGACGTCGATCGTTGATGGGTTAGATCTAAACTCTGTTTGGTTTATTAAGTTACTTTTTAGGATTAAAAATAATTTATTTCTACATTTTCTTATGCATAAAATTTAATTTTAAGTTTATTTTAATTAAATAATAATCCTAAAACATTGATATGGAATGAATGTTAAAAAGGTAAGTTTAAATAATTATTATGATAAATT
>JAOTRH010108773.1:0-15453 GCA_034768845.1 Heliamphora exappendiculata | reverse complement strand
CATAGCTCTTGTATTATTTTCATCATATATATATATATATATATATATATATATATATATATATATTGTTGGATTTAATATTTTGAAAAGCAACAGTCTACCAGTTGATACGATAATAATATGCAGTAATTAAATTACAGTAAATTGACACTAAACATAAATTTAGTAAATCAGAATTATTGTAATATATTTTTTCGTATACAACAATAGCAGATATAGAATAACATAAAAATGAATTCACAACAGACGCCTCAAATTTTATTTTTTAAAACCAAATTTGGAAAAAGAACAAAAAATAAAATCTACTTTTTCAAGGAGAAACGGTTTTTAAACAGAAACTATATAAAAGAACATTGATAGACACGATTGAATAAATACATATTTAATTTGCATAACAAAAATGAACACTATTTTCTTTAAAACCTTTTGATAAACAGAAACAAAACTAAAACAATATTCTAAAGCAGAAACAGAAAACCCAAAATAGAGTAGAAAAGAAGAACAGTATACTGGTTGTGTTAAAAAATATCAAAAATGAAACAATCTTACAAAATAATTTTGAAACTGATTGGGATCGACTTCAGCGCTGAACGATGTCTCCTTAAGAAAGATTACGCCCTCTCGTCTCGGTACTTGCGATTGAATGGACGTCTGCTTCTAGGATAAAAGGATCCACGTATGCAAAGGAAGCACGAAGATTTGCACATATAGTGAACGTTGCAGTCTATGAACTTTCTCGGAAACTCTTAATGGAATGAGGAAGAAATGTAGCAGAGTTTCTCAACGTGGAAGAATATGGATCGAAGAAAAGTCAATAAATCGGATCTGCAGCAGCCTTTAAATAGGCGCTGCTGGTGACGATTTGATTTAAATCGGACCTACATGACACCGATTTGGCCTAGCGTCAACAGGCGCGAACCGTAACTGATTTCAACAATCCCGAACCCGCCAACGGTTCAGTGATAATGGTAACGGTAACTTAAATATTTAAAATTTAAATAATTGAAATTTTCAATTTTAATTAAATAAAATTTCTATAAAAAGATCAGGGTTGACCCACGACCCACGGCCCACGAACCTCGGGCTGGCACAGTCGGCCTATCAGGCTGGCAACGGCTGCGACGCGCGCGTGTGCGCGTGTTGAGTTTGGGTCGAACCCACCGTTGGGTAGGTCCTCCCCTTTTCACAAAATTGGGTATCCCCAAGGAGTACATCCCTTAGGTTACACTTGGCTTGTATATGCCACTCACCCATTACTCTCCCAACTAATGTGGGATTGAACAAAGTTACTATCATTTTATCAACTTCAATGGCACAATTTTAGAGTCAATTTCTTATTCACTCAGAAATGATTTTGAATGTCATAAAATTCATAATTATTCTACTCATTGAGATAAACAAATTAGAATTTGAAATCATCAAAAAAGTTTAATTCAACACAAAGATAATTAACTTTAAAATTAGCTAAAAATCATGTTCTAACTTATTCAAAACCTAATTTTTTCCAACAATCGTCCACATGAATGGAATTTGACGAAAAAGAAGATGCAGACACAGAAAAAGTATAATAAGAAAAATTCTGCATAGGATAGGTAGCTTTTAGCTTAAAACCTTTCATTGTGAAAAACTATCAGACTTACTGATTAATCGGTGAACGTGATGCCTTGAACTGTTCAGGCAAGATAATAAAGTTCACACAGAATTTTTCTAGACACAGTTAGGTTCTCTCGGATGTGCCCATTTTGGCCCTAGATAAATCCTAGTTTTATGAGTGCTGGTAGAGAATGTAAACTTAGCATTCTCACAGAAGTGGCCTATTCTCACTCATATGGGTGATTCTTATTAAGAGTATCTTGCTAGACCCTATTTGAATTTCAATGTATAAGAACCAATAAAAGCATAGTTTAACCTAATAACGTTACAGGTATCACCATACTAACATAGGAATGGGTAAGAAATGTTATTGCCACAGTGATGACACTAAGTCACACATAATTCGATTGTCCATTTGAACCTATAGTTTGGAATCTCCAATCAGCTAGGTTAAGTTGCATTGAGGTGACTCTTAATTCATAGGCTGTAAGCCCATTCGCCTCCATAAACAACTAACTTGCTCTTCGCTTAAGCCTATAGTTAACGGATCTGCTATATTATCTTTAAACTTTATACATTCAATGAAAATTATTCCACTCGAGAGCAAGTATTTCACAGTATTGTGTCTGCGACGTATATGTCGAGACTTACTTTATAGATATTATTCTGCTTGACTGTCATGATAAATGTAGATGGCTGGCACATGTTTAGACTGTAGACACCCTAATTTGACCCCGCCTAATCTTAGGTGAATCCGATGATGAAAATAGTTAAAATGGTACCTTAGTACGATCCTTGAGAAGTAATCCAAGTTTGGTAATTGAACCGAATCATCAAAACCTTCAAACTAATAAAATTTTTTTGAACCACCAACTTCAAAATGGAGACCGCTAATAGAACATTTTGGAAACTTTCACTTTTTTTGGCGACCACCATGTTCATTGTAACGACCGCCAATATAATTTCTTAAAAATCCTAACCCAAAGTGGTGGCCGCCACCTCCAACATGGCGATCGCCAACTTGCATTGTGGCGACCACCAATAGAAGCTCTTGGAATCTTTTCAAATATGGCGGCCACCAACTCATGACCTGGCGACCGCAAACTCTAAATGGCCTAACGTGTCCCAAAACGTGTCAGCATCTCATTGGTTGAAGAACTCTATAAATACCGTACCCCAGTGTACGTTTTCAGGACAGAATTTTGGAGGAAAGTTTAGTGAGAGAAGCTCTGTCGAGTCGTGGAGCAATTCCGAGCCCTGACGTCGAAACCCTGTCGAAGTACCAAGAGCCGAACCCCTGACCGATACTGAAATCTTTACTTGGATCATCACTTGAGGATTGGACCATTGATGCACATTTCCCGACTCGAGGATTCATTAGTAATCTAGGTATTCTGTCTAGATCCTCAGTCTTTCTATCTCTATTTTCTCTCTCTTAGAGCGACCGGGTTAGCTTTAATTTTAATTCTCATACTATCTATAGTAAGTTTAATTTACATACCATTTCCAGTTCATTGATGTTATAAATGTGAGTTGTGTATAATATGTATGGTTTAATTGTCACTCATTAATTTCTTTATTCTTATATTGCTCATATTTTACACTTGCACTTTGATCACTTTAAAAAGTTTATTGATTAGCGCTAATACAATTGATAATATGGCTAACGATGTCATTATCGCCATAATTAACGCACTTACAATCATATGGTGGTAATTTCTAATATTACACCCATATTTTATCTTTCTTGTAATAATTCTTTTTTTTTCTTTTCTTGTAATATTAGTTCAGTATTCATTTTCTTTTAGTATTAGTTTAATGTTCTTTTTTAGTATTTAATTTTTTTTTCTTTTCTTTTTTTTATTGTTAACTTTTAATTTTTCCTTTTAATGTTGCATTTTTTTCTTTTAATATTAGTTTAATCTTCCTCTATTATGTTAGTATAATTTTCTTTTCTAGTATGTTTCATTTTTCTTTCTTTTTATTTTAAGATTAGCTTAATTTTGTTTTCATAGCACCCTTTTATTTTTCTTCAATAGCCTACATTTTTCTTTCTTTTTATTTTGCCACATCTTTTTAGTACTAACTTAATTTGCATTTAATTGCATTCTCTTTATTTTATTTTTTTTTATTTTATTAAATCTAAAAATCACAAAAAGTCTTTTAAATTTGTTTTCATTTCTTTTATGTTAATATAGTTTTCTCTTCTTATAGTAGTTTAATTCTCTTTTTTTTTTCTTTTAAAATATAAAATGTGAATAGTTAGATTTTCTTCTATTAGTAATATTTTCTAACTTTTTTATTTTAGTATAATTTTTTTTGTAAACTTCTTCTTTATTTTTATTTTTCTTTAAATATTTAAACTCTCTTTTGTCATAACACGCTTGTTTTTAATTTTTTTGTTAGTAAGCTCTCTTTTAATGTAGGATTTTTCTTGTATATATTTCTTATTCATTTTATTAAAAGTTCGTCATGTTAATGCTAACCAAATTTATTTTAGTTACTTTCTTTGAAATTGCGTTTAAAATAGTTTAGCTTATTTTGTTGTAATTCATGTTTAGGTAATTTTAACAATTTTTAGCATTTTTTTATTTTTTTTATTATAATCATAATAGCTTAACTTATTTTGATGAAATCGCATGTGAGAGTGCTTCATGTATCATTAGTTAGAAATTGTATGTCGTAGGATTTAAGATTTTATTTCTTTATTTGTTTTATTTTTGGTGATACACATGTTATGTATTTTCTATATTTAATTTAGATGTTCTCTCTTTGCCTCTACTTTCCTTATTTGCATGCATTTAAAAAATTTTATTAAAAATTAATGATGATTAGTGAATGCCAACTTTACGGTTAGGCAAACGAGGTGCCTAACATCTTCCTCAATTTGTACCATAGCTCCCGAACTATTTTTCTCTAGTTAAACGTTTTAAATATTAGTAGCCATTTTTTTTTTTTTTCAAAAATTAAGTGGCGACTCTATTTTTAACAAAAAAAAATTTCAAAATTTGACTTTCAAGGTATTAAAATATTTTTCAAAACATCATTTGAATATTTATATTTTTGACTATCTCAAAATCCTGGCGCCACATAGACCACATTGGAATGTCTTCAAAAAATTAGCAAAGCCATTTAGCTTCCTCTCCAACTTTGTCTAAAACTATAAACTCGGACTCTATTGTGGAACTCACAATACACGTCTATTTAGACGATTTTCATGACACTACTGCACCACCCAAAATGAATACACATCTACTTGTAAATTTTGAGTCATTAGTATCAGATATCTAATTTGCATCATTATACCCTTCCAGTTCAATTGGAAATCTGGTGTAGTACAATTCATAATTTTTGGTGTATTTCAAATATCTTAGTACCTTTATGATTGCTTGCCAATGCTCCATCCCAGGATTACTACTATACCTACTCAATTTGGTCACAGCATATGCCAAGTTAGGTCTTGTACAATTCATTAAGTACATAAGACTCCCAATAATACGGAAATATTTTAATTGTAATATACCTTTATCTGTATTCTTAGACAAATATAGATTTATATCTGCAGGTGTTTTTGCAATGCGGGTATCACCCTTATCAAACTTTTCAAGAATTTTTCCAACATAAAGGGACTGAGATAAAGCATATCCATCAGACGTTTTAGTGGTTTTTATCCTTAATATAATATATGTTATTTTCATATTTTTCATGTCAAATCACTTGTTCAACATGCTCTTGGTAGTTTTAATTATAAAATTATTACTATTCAAGATCAATATGTCATCAATATACAAACAAACAATGGTATAGCCTTTGTTAATGTCTTTCAAATAGACACATTGTCACACTCTTGTTTTAACCCGTAAAGGCACTTAACAAACTTACAAATTTTCTTCTCCTGTCCCGAAGCTATAAAATCCTTAGGTTGTTCCATATAAATTTTTTAATGTAAATCTCCATTTAAGAAGGTTGTCTTAACATCCATTTGATGTATTTCTAGATCAAATAATGATGTAATAGAAATCAGCATTCTAATGAAAGTTATTCTGATCATAGGCGAGCATGTATCAAAGTAGTCCACCCCTTCAGTTTACCTGTATCCCTTAACTACAAGTCTCGCTTTATATTTCTCAATTGATTCATCTGTTCACGTTTTCTTCTTGAATATTCATTTATATCCACGAGGTTTATAACTAGGTGAAAGGTCTACCAGTTCACAAGTATGATTTTACAGGATAGATTCAATTTCACTATTGATTGTCTCTTTCCACAAAGGTATATTCGAGAAAGACATTGCAGTCTTAAAAGTTTGAGGCTCATTTTTTAACAAAAATGTTAAAAAAACTCAGATCAAAGGATTTGGATGTTCTAACTCGTTTATTACGTCTAGGTTCATCATCTTTTCTCAATTCTTGATTCCCATCTTCCAATTGACTACTGCCTATTGCAGCATCATAGGGTCTTTTAAGAGACCTTATCTCTTGTTTAGATTTGCACGAAAATATATGTTCAAAAAACGATGTATTTCTAAATTCAATAACCGTGTTTACTTGAATATCATAATTAACGCTTATGTGTACTAGAAACCGATATACACTACTATTATTTGCATATCCTGTAAATATACAATCAACAATTTTCGGTTCTATCCTGACAATTTTAGGATCTGGAACCGCTACCTTAGCTAATCACCCCCACACTCTTAAGAATTTATAGGAAAGTTTTCGACCAGTTCATAATTTATACGGAGTTTTGTTTGTTTTCTTATGGAGTATTTTGTTGAAAATATAATTGGCATAAAGTATCGCTTCCCCTCACAAGTTTTGAGGTAATCCTGAACTAATGAGTAAAGCATTCATCATTTCCTTCAAAATCCTATTTTTCGTTCAACAAGGGGTGTAAAAATGGCCCAGGTCCCGTAAGCGGCCCGAAGCTCGGCACTATACAGACTTAGCCCGACTCAAATCTCAAGCGCATAGGACAAGGGAATGAAATCTCAAGCGCCATTGGGGTCAATTGTCCCCATTAGAAACAAATTATTGTTTTTATAAAATTTTGTTTTTTTTTCATTTGATCTATAATTGACCCTATTAAAAAATAAAATTGATCCCAACCACGAGACAAGAACATTGAATAATTTCTCTCTGAACAATCTGATTAATTATATGCCTAATTTTGATTTAGTGAGTTAGTAGTTTAGAAGTTATTAAATAAGTCATCAAAATTTGGAAAAAAATTTGTGAGATCAAGTATCATAAAGGCTTTTTTTGTTTGAGTGTAAAGAGAGATGGGAATAGATTACATGAGAATAATCTCATTTATATAATTGGTAGTTTAGTTTATCGAATTGAGAGGAAAATTAGACTATCAAATTGTCCTTGCTTATTACCATAAGCTTACATTTTTGGACAAATACTATCCGATCACCCAGGTGGGTTTACTTGTTTCGAGACTATTACTATAATTTCTTTTTAATTTGATATAATCCCACCAAAATCATGTCAAATGTTATTCTACTTGTCACGCCCATAATTCAAGGTCACGTAAAAATCTACCAATTACCAGTTTTATATGAAAATACAGGTTTTCATACATCGAAATTCGCATGTTGAAACCAATAGAATATCCAACAAAAGAGTATCTCTCATAAATAAAAGACAACAGTTCAATCATGTGTACAATATATTGCCTTATGGCGTACAAAACCTGCCTTCAGGAACAGGCATACCAAAAAGAAGAAAAACTATAAAAGTTTTCCGCCACCGTAGGCACCACCAAGCTACTCCTCATCCACATCATCACCTGAAAATAGTTTTACAAAAAATTCCCACCCGTGAGTCGAAACCCAATAGAAAACAGATAATAAGCTGTAAAACAGGAATATGCAATCATATGGTGGGAGCGAACTCAACTACAAAATCAAAATAGATTTTTCATCTAAAACCCTCAAGTTTTTCCTTCAGACCACACAAGTATCTCAAAATGGTTTTATTAACATAAAACCCTGTTTTCATCCTTAAAATCATGTGATGCAACTATTGCAAATAACCAACCACAGTTAAGGAAAAACAGTAATAAAAAATATCGTTTCCTCGCAGAATGTACCATCGCGGCAAAGAAGAGTATGATCCTATGTACCGACTCTATCACAAGGGGACAGAGGTAACAATTATAGGCCCATGTCCAGTATCTAATCCCCATACATCATGGGACAGGTTAAATACACACAAGTTCTATACGAAGCACCACGATGAACTACTCAATTTCGGGCTACGACCCCAAGGGAGCTGAGCACCCATCCGCCTCAGTTTACGGGAACTACCCCGAAGGACGTGAGTACCTACTCTGCGCACGTTTTTGAACTTACACCGAGAGCAACTCGTGCCACATACACGTCATCCCAGTACATTTAGATAGTCTTCTCAAAATATTTTTCAAATCAATACATTATACATGTACATAGATCCATCCCTCACCGGGAGATTAAACAAAATATTTTCAAAATATTTTTCCCAAAGGCAGTTATACAATGCATGTATAAGCATGAGATCCAATCCATGAAATCTTGGAGATCAAACCAAAACATGTAAAAACATACACGTTTGATGAAAACGTTTAGAAATTGAGACTCAACCCCAAGGGTTAGCTCCAAATCTCCAATAAACACGTTTTTCAACCAAAAAATCCTCCCTTTTTTCGAAGAAACCCAATATTTTCCCAAAAAAATTACCAAATTTTCCAAAGCAAACAACAACATTTCAGTCTACTGGACCCTACATCCAGTCAACTGAAAATCACACTAGAAAATAACATTTTTCAACCCGAGGCACTTCAGGCGACTGACCCTTCGAGTCCAGTCGACTGAACCTCCCAACTCAAGATCCAGTCGACTGAACTCATGGGTTCAGTCGACTGAACTTGCCCAAAAAATGATTTTGTGATTTCAAACCTCAAATCATGCCTCCGAACTCCTGTTTTTGATATCCACAAGTATACCCTTGCTTAGGACTATAACAAAACCTCAAAAGAAACATCCAACACCTGATTTCTTTCAATCGAAACGCCGAAAAAGAGTTTTAAAAACCAAAACCCTAACTTTGAAACAAAGATGATTTTCATGCAATTTACACGATGAAAACATATAAGATTACATATACAACCCTTATACAGCAGTAGAATCTGATATCCTACCTCGTTGGGTCAAAAACCCAATGTCTCGATCCACGTGCAAATTTGAGCTTCGTCAAAATTGAATTCCGTCCGAATGAATGCGTAGACCACGTTGCCGATACTGAGGATTAGCAGTTGGTTTATCAAAAGCCAAGCCCCTTGCCTCCGAGAAGTTACAGAGAAGGCAAAGAGAGTTCGGAAGAAACTTAGGAGTTAAATTTTAAAAATATCATTTGAAAATTTCTAACTCCAGATATTTATAGGCCTCCAAAAATAACCTTTTTTTAAATTTTTGAAATTCGCACCATAACTCCCCGTAGCCCCCGGGGCCAACCCCGTATACTTCGATTAACCAAAACAGGCGTCGAAACACATATATGCATTTTAAAGCAAAAACACTAAAACATGTCTAAAAACATGGAATATGTATATAAAAAAAAAAGAACAGTACAGGGTCTCACAACTCTCCCCCCTTAAGGAATTTTGCCCCCGAAATTCACTACTAGGTCACGAGGTGAACAACTCCGGGTATCTCTCACGAACCCCAGGCTCAATCTCCCAAGTCGCTTCCTTAACCCCGTGATGAAGCCACTGAACTTTGACATAGGCAATCGTTCTCCCCCGCAACACTTGTTCCTTTGTATCCAGAATCTTCACAAGACGCTCCTCATACGTCACATCCTCCTCAACTCGCAACTCAGTCCAATCTAACACATGAGACGGATCTAGTTCGTACCTCCGAAGCATAGAAACGTGGAAGACATCGTGCACAGAGGCTAACTGAGGCGGCAAAGCCAAACGGTATGCTACCATCCAAATCCTTTTCAGGATCTCAAATGGTCCGACAAAACGTGGTGATAGCTTTCCACTACGACCAAAGCTCATCAACCCCCTGTGTGGCGAGACCTACAGAAACACATGGTCTCCCACGGCAAACTCTAATGGTCTCCTCCTCTGATCAGCATAACTTTTCTGACGGCTCTGAGCTGTCACCAGTCACTAACGAATTAGCGGTCTCTCCCAAAACAGCGGTCTCTCCCACCTCTGTCCAACAAACAGGTGATGTACACAGCCTACCATATAGAGCCTCATACAGTGCCATTCCTATACTGGACCGATAGCAGTTGTTGTATGCAAACTCTGCCAAAGATAGATGATCCTCCCAAGAATTCCAAAAATCAAGCACACGGGCTCTCAGCATGTCCTCCAAAATCTGAATGGTCCTCTCAGACTGACCGTCGGTCTTACGATGAAAATCTGTACTAAAAGTCAAGCTCGTCCCCAAAGCCATTCGAAGACTCTCCCAAAAGCGTGATGTAAAGCACGGATCTCGATCAGAAATAATAGTCACCGGTACTCCGTGTAGTCGGACTATCTCCTGAATGTATAATCTGCTCAATCTGTCTACTGAGTCTCTCACTCGAATGGGAAGAAAATGTGCTGACTTCGTCAGCCTATCAACTACAACCCAAACAGCATCATGTCCTCTCGGTGAGTGTGAAAGTCCTGATACAAAATCCAAAGTGACGTTCTTCCACTTCCACTCAGACACAGGCAACGGCTGCAACAATCCTGCAGGTCTCTGGTGTTCCACCTTCACTTGCTGACAAGTAAAGCAACGAGAAATGAATCGGATCACATCCGTCTTCATTCTCGTCCACCAGAACTGACGGCTTAGGTCGCAATACATCTTCGTACCTCCCGGATGCACTGCAAGACGTGAGTGATGAAACTCATGTAGCACCTCAGCACGGCACGACTCTGGCACAAACAAACGCCCTAACAACCTCAGACTCTGATCTAAACTCATCACCCATCCTACTGTACCTGTCCCACTAGCAATGCAGACTCATATCATCTGAGCCTCTAGATCGGTCCTCTAAGATTCTAACATGTGTGCAATCAATGTAGGCTATAAAGCAACTGAACATAAGGTTGCACCTCCCATTGTCTCCTCAAAACATAAACCAAACCCCCCGACAACTCCGAGCATGTCCCATTCCCGTATAGCCACATAAGCTAACGAGTCATGAGATCTCCTGCTGAGTGCATCAGCTACGACATTTGCCTTCCCCGGATGGTACTGCAAATCAAAGTCGTAGTCTCCCAACAATTCCATCCATCGTCTCTGGCGAAGATTCATGTCTTTCTATGAAAACAAGTATTTCAAGCTCTTGTGATCAGATAAAACCTCAAAATGCTCACCATATAAATAATGCCGCCATGTCTTCAAGGCGAAGACCACAGCTACCAACTCCAGATCATGAATAAGGTAATTCCTCTCGTGTGTTTTCAGCTGTCGCGAGCCGTAGGCTACAACCTTGCCTCACTGCATCAACACATAGCCCAAACCATCAAGTGATGCGTCGCAATACATGGTATGTCCCAAACCTCGCTCTGGAATAATCAGAACTGGTGCACTGGTCAGTCTCCTCTTCAGCTCTTGGAAAGCTGACTCACAAGACTCGCTCCATACAAACGTGACTCCCTTCCGCGTCAAACGCTTCATCGGTGCCGCAAGCCTAGAGAAGTCTTGCACAAACCGCCGGTAATAACCTGTCAGACCGAGAAAACTGCATATCTCAAAAATATTCTTCGGTCGCTGCCAATCCGTCACTACATCAGTCTTCGACGAGTCCACTGATACCCCATCCTTTGACACCACATGTCCAAGGAATCTCACCTCTGACATCCAAAACTCGCACTTCTCAGACTTTGCATACAAGCGATGTTCCCTCAGAAGCTGTAGGAAAACATGCAGATGCTCCTCATGCATCTCCCTCGTGGATGAATAAATCAGAATGTCATCCACGAACACAACTACAAAACTGTCCAGATAAGGGTGGAAGATACGATTCATCAGACCCATAAATGTAGCTTGAGCGTTCGTCAAACCGAACGGCATAACCAGAAACTCATAGTGACCATAGCGTGTTCGAAAGGCAGTCTTCGCTATGTCCTCGTCCCAGATCCTCAGCTGATGATACCCCGACCTCAAGTCAATCTTAGAAAAGCAACGGGACCCCCTCAATTGATCAAACAAGTCGTCAATCCTCGGCATCAGTTACTTGTTCTTCACCGTCACCTGGTTCAACTTCTTGTGATCTGTACACAATCGCAATGAACTATCCTTCTTCTTTACAAAGAGAGCTGGAGCTCCCCACGGCGATGTACTGGGCCGCACAAACCCCTTATCAAACAACTCCTGAAGCTACACTTTGAGTTCTTGCAACTCAGCTGGTGCAAAATGGTACGATGGCATAGAGCAGGAGCAGCTCCCGGAACAAGATTAATGGAGAACTCCACATCTTGGCTCGGTGGCAACTCAAACAAATCGTCAGGAAAGACATCTGGGTAGTCGCACACTTCAGGAGGTAACACTCCTTGAACCTCAACCGGCTTATCCAACCTGAGCGCAGAAAAGAGAAGACCCAGATCTTCTCTAACCCGAGTGGCACCTGGCATAGACATCAAGTCCTCATCCCGATCTCCCACAAAGTAAAAGCAGTCACCCTTCGGCGTACATATCAACACTCTCCGTCGGTCACAATCTATAAAAGCACGGTAGGTGGTCAGCAAGTCCATCTCTAGGATAACATCAAATGTGGTCATGTCTAGGATGATAAAATCAAACTCTAAACAACGATCGGTGACCTCCAACACACAGGAACTACAAACAAGGCTCAACGTCACATTCCCACTAACTAGGGTCTCCACGCACATGGTACTACCCAACCAGTCCATTTCCAACCCCAAAGCAGATACAAATGCAGATGATATAAATGAGTGTGATGCTCCGGTGTCGATGAGAACCACTAGCCCATGATCTAAAAACTAGAAGAGTACCTCTGATCATGGATGGTGTAACAGAGCAGTATCAGGCGCCACTGGTGCTTTGAAAGCACTACGATCAGCGAGAACATAAGCCCTAGCCTGCGGTAGTGTGGCCTATCCACCATAACTCTGAGTCGATGGCTGCCTCACCGACTGAGCTGATGCGCCTCCTTCTGCAAACCTCGACATATGTGCCCTAGGCTGCTGCGGAGCCTGTCGCCTTTGTACAGAGGAAGGAACAGATGCTCCTGTCGCACCCTGAACATTCCTCTCTCTGGGACAGAGCCTGCGGATATGCCCGGGCTAACCACACCCAAAACAGATAGGTGGGTCTCTCACTTGTGACTGGACGGGCGCTGAACTCTGAGACTGGCCCTTCTGCGGGCACTCAACGGAACGATGTCCCGGCTATCCATAGCGATAACAGATCAATCCTCTTTACTCTGGCCTTCCTGTCGAGACCACTGAAAGTGCAGGTGCAGACGACTGCTGCTGAGATGATCCAGCAAAATGAGAACTAGGTCCAAACGACCTCCGGCGCTTGCCCCTGCGCCCCTGGGACTGTGCATCTCCACTGCCTTGCTGGCTCCCGCTCTCTCTAATCCTACGGCTATCTGCCAATGAGTTTTTGACCCGAATAGCAGATTCCACCAGCTTGATGTACACCTCTATATCCATAGCTACAACCCTATCCTTAATAGCAGGTCGAAGCCTCCTCTCAAACCTTCGAGTGCGCAACTCCTCTGTAGATACCATCTCAGGTGCAAATCGCGACAGATTCGCGAACTTGGCCTCATACTGGACCACAGACCGATTCTCCTGAACAAGGGAGAGGAACTCCTCTCGGTAAGTATCTCTCTAAGATCTCGGGAAATACTTCTCCAAGAAGACTCTCGTGAAAGTGGCCCATGTCTCATCCACAGTGGTCTTGGCGAACTTTCACCACTCTCTAGCATCTTTCCACGGTTGGAACGCTACCAACTTTATACGCAAAGCATCCTTCTCGATATCCAGAGTATCGAAGATGGAGGTGGTCACTTCTAACCACTCAGTAGCCACGTTGGGGTCCGGCTCCCCAGAAAAGATCAGAGGATCCAACCGTCGAAACTCCCACATAGCTACAGAAGCCCTCGGCTCAGGAACCCTCACACTAGCCCTGGTGGCTTCTTCCATAGCTCTCATAGTAGCTAACATCTCATTGACGACATCAACGCCACCAACATCAGTACCACCCACTTGCTCCTGTGGGGCAGGAATGTTTTCTTCCTCCGGAACCTGAACATAGGCACGTCCTCGGCCACGGCCTCGGCCACGACCCCGTCCCCGCACTCCCCGCGTGGACATAGTTCTATAGGAAGCAAAATAAACAGGATAAGCTTTCCTACAACAAGCAACTACGTAACATAAACACATAATCATGCTATCACATAGCCACATACGATTATGCAAACACGTCTCACACATCAAGTAGAACTAACAAGACGGGCTCGTCAATTTGGAAAACATATTCAGATTCTTTGCTAGAATACACGTCGGCCAAATGCGCTTCTAACTTGGCTCCTAAACATGTTAAACCAAACGCCCGAAGGCAAGACTCGCCAATCCTGAGATTCAACTTCCATACCCATATATACACAATTATCGTGCTAAGAAGCTATTAACATGTTATAAACCAGCGTTTAAACACATGCAAGCAAGCATACACAATCCACATCACCAGGTGATAAACCCCTTTTCTCATGACTCTTAGGTATTCGAACCCAGAGCTCTGATACCAAGTTGTCATGTCCCAAAACCCGACGTCACGTGAAAATCCACCAAACACCAGTTTTATATGAAAATATAAATTTTTATACATCGAAATCCGCATGTTGAAACCAATAGAATACCCAACAAAAGAGTATCTCTCATAAATAAAAGAAAACAGTTCAATCATGCATACAATATATGGCCTTATGACGTACAAAACTTTCCTTCAGGAACAGGCATATCAAAAAGAAGGAAAAATATAAAAGTCTTCCGCCACCGCGGGTACAACCAAGCTACTCTTCATCCACATCATCACCTGAAAATAGTTTTACAGAAAATTCTCACCCGTGAGCTGAAGCCCAATAGAAAACAGATAATAAGCTGTAAAACAGGAATATGCAATCATATGGTGAGAGCAAACTCAATCACAAAACCAAAATAGGTTTTTCATCCAAAACCCTCAATTTTTTCCATCAGAGCACACAAGTCTCCCGAAACGGTTTTATTAACAAAAAATCCTGTTTTCATCCTTAAAACCATGTGATGCAACTATTGCAAATAATCAACCACAGTTAAGGAAAAACAGTAATCAAAAATATCGTTTTCTCGCGAAATGTACCACCGCGACAAAGAAGAGTATGATCCTATGTACCGACTCCATCACAAGGGGACAGAGGCAACAACTATAGACCCATGTCCAGTATCTAATCCTCATACATCATGGGACTGGTTAGATACACACAGGTTCTATACGGAGCACCACGACGAACTACTCAATTTACGGGCTACGACCCCGAGGGAGCTGAGCACCCATCCATCTTAGTTTACGAGAACTACCCCGAAGGACATGAGTACCTACTCTGCGCACGTTTTTGGACTTATACCGAGGGCAACTCGTGCCACATACACGTCATCCCGGTACATCTAGACAGTCTTCTCAAAATATTTCTCAAATTAGTACATTATACATGTACATAGATCCATCTCTTACCAGGAGATCAAACAAAATATTTTTAAAATATTTTCTCCAAAGACAGTTATACAATGCATGTATAAGCATGAGATCCAATCCATGAAACCATGGAGATCAAACCAAAACATGTAAAAACA